>DWHU01001815.1:0-11317 GCA_018247975.1 Parides photinus
GATAGAGATGAATGGAAGAAGAGGACATACTGCGCCGACCCCAAGTAATTGGGACAAGGGCAGGCGAATGATGATGAAGTAACATGTAAAGATTGTACGTATAAGTCATAATAATATAAGCTAATAGAAATAATGTATTAATAATGTTAATTAATAAAGAATGTGAATGATGTAAATGGGATATCTAAAATAAAGCCTTTAACGTCATCATTTTTTAGAAGGATTTTTTTTTAAACTTTGTAATCCAAAAGCAACTAAAGATTTTTTAACATTTAATCTACGATTTTCGCAAATCGCATTTTTTACTTTGTGTAACTTATAACGAATACAATAAAAAGTTTCTATCACTGTACCTACCCGGGAACGGGGAACCTGTATTCAGCGTCGGCACTTGCGAGAACGTATGGATCAAGGCCTCTCTCATCAATAAACTCCTTGACAAGCTCAATAATGCTGAGGACTAAATCCTCAACATTTCGCCCATTCTTTGCTCCTGTAATCAATGAAAATGTATGTCTTAGATAATTTGTATCCACAAGCATCTGTCTCTAGTATTTGTACTTTCCTTTTAGTACTTTCAAATTTATTATGAGCACCAGAAATAACATATTATACAAACGTAACAAATATATTTTTTTTTACGGTAAAATCTTAATATATATAAATTACGTGTCACAGTGTTTGTCCGCGATGCACTCCTAAACTACTTAACCGATTTTAATAAAACTTGCACAACTCGTGCAGTTTGATCCAACTTGAGAGATAGGATAACTTACATCTCAATTTATAGTCGGAATATTATTTTATTGGAACTTTTTGTCTAATGTCTAGTTATAAAAATCTATTAGTTTCAAACTACAACAAGATGAGAGTATGCAATAGATGGCACTGTGTTAAATAAATCAACGTTTAATATTATCTACTATTTTATGCCATCACCACGTGTTGAGGCTAAAGTATAAATTAAATTTGTATTGTAGTAAACGCAATACATTAAAAAATGTATTACTTTTTTTAATTTTTGGTGTTTGTATAGCCGGAGATGTTTTACTCAGACTGAAGTGTAAATTAAATTCAAATTATGGAGGTCAGTGTGTAATTTTACAAATAGCATCTATGTAAGAAGCATGGTGGTGCCCATGACTGATATTCTTGTAACGTACTCCGTAAATAGTTTACTACATTGTAATAATAAAAACACTTCGATATTGTCCTCACCAACAACGTGAACTTCAGAGGGCACGGCGCAGACGCCGGCTAACAATGCGACGAAGGCTAGAGCGATGGATTTCATTGTGACCTATCTAGAAAAAAAAATAATTTATTATAATATTTTCAATAATTATATGGACCAACCAGGCGATTATTCATTTTTAATATTATAAAAGTAATTCATAAAATATTACAATAACAATCACAGCAAAGTTTTGAAAATCTGAAGGCTATAACAGTTTATAGATGACCGGATCTAACTGGACTATCGTTTAAAAGTTGCATCATATTCAGTGATCTATTCATAATCAGTTTTTTTCTATTGTCAAATTTAAGAAATTTAAGCGTGGTCGCTCAGAATTCTCTCGCAGATATTTAAATTACAGATCTCATCTAGGCATCATTGTCCTGCCCATTTCCCAATTTATTCGTGGTCGGCGCAGTATGTCAGCCTTCTCCATTCATTCCTGTCAGACGCTAACTCATCATTCACCTTACACTGCATATCATCTCTCACACAATCCATCCATCGTTTCCTTGTCCTTTTTCTTCCTCTCCAACCAAACATATTCATACTAAAAACTTTCTTTATTAAATCCGTTTCCACTCTTCGCAAAACATGTCCGTACCAGGACATGCGATTCCTTTCATCTTTTCTACTACAGGCGCCACTTTCAAACTTCCTCTTATGTACTCATTCCTAATCCTGTCTATTCTTGTGACTCAACTTCAACAGATCTCGTCTAGTCAGACAAGTGAAAAAACCCTGCTACCTTACAAAGAACTATCAATATAAGTGATTTGATATTAAAACATTAAAATCACTAAATGAATATTACAATTTAACTAACAATTCGTCGTAACTCACCTGTTTTTCCTAATAGATAGCGAAATCATTTCAATCGCCTTCCATTTTATACTGAATATTTAACTAAGATAAGATCTAAATTCATCGATCAATTACGATTCAGATTGTCTATATCTTTTTATATTGAAACAGTAGAAACGATTTTGTTTAGACTATGTTATATTTAATCTGTAACTTTGTAACTATTGAATTAGATTAGATTTCTGTAATCAATGTTATCTTTCTTTTTAAATTTCCCATTCCTGTTTGTGTGGCTAGTTATGAAAACAGCGCACGAAGGTAATTATAATATTTAAGCGAACGTATCTCCTGTAGACATAATACATATGTAATAAACATAATTAATGATTTATTAATCCAAATAACAAGTACACAAAATGTGAGATATCTTTAAGATTCATGAAAGCGTTAATACACTTTATCTACTGAAATCACTCGTAGATTATAGCCACTTGTTACTACCAAATAATAACGTGTTAATAATAATCTGATAATCCAGCTATTGTTATAATATCACAGATTTCATTACAATAAGTAATAAAATTCATTAATTCTATATCATATATCCGTGTTTTTATTCTAGAAACAAATTCTTCTGTTTATAATTGTTACCTAATAGAAGTTATTTAATGAGATGTTTTAGATACTTTTTTTATCAAATAATTTGTGCATTTATGAGTATACATCTATTTATTCATTTGCATAAGTATTTGTTAATATATATATTACTTATTGTATGTATATTACTTCCTATATTCTTAGGAATAAATGTTGTTATGGCGATATTTCAACGAAAACTGTACCACTAACAAAACCTTTTTACAAACCAGCACAGAACTAGAAAACTCCTTATTGTTTTATATATAAGCTTACTTAATTAAAACTCCTCCGCTAATGATATTTTACTAATGTACATAATAGTGGCCAGACTATTCAAGATAATTTTGTCTTTTTCACATATATTTCACACGTCAATAATACCTGAAATCGATGAATAAAGTTATTGTTGATTTTGTACTTCTGCTTAGATATTGCTGTCTTATTTGATGAATTATATCTAGATATACAATCGCTTTATACTTTCGCCATCTTGCGTCGTATTTAAATGTCGAGCTTAACATTAATAGCATTGTCTGATAAGCTAAAATGCGAGGGATTAATTTCCACTGGGATTCCCTTGAAAGGAAACTCATGTTTTAAGACTTACGTGAACATCGTCATCCCCCAAACCGCACTTGATCACAAGATCATCATTTAAATTCCCCCTTTGCAAGAGACATTTGCATATCCCAGTAGATTTCTGGCATTGATATTTTATCGCATTATTTTGTAGAAATTGAAGCGCAAACTATAAGTTCTCTATACACAATATGTTTGTAAAATCATTAAGTATAGATAAACTATTAGTAGAAGCCGTGATAACCGAGTGGTTTGGGACCTCTGCCGCCAATTCGGAGGTCGCGAGATTGAATGACTTTTCTGAGTTATGAGCGCTTTTAGAAATTAAATATCACTGGCTTTATCCGCCAACCCGCGCTTGGCCAGCATGGTAGATTAAGGCAAAATCTATTAACTGTAATAACAATAAGAGTACCACTCATTATGAGAGAAGGCCGGGTCCCTGCATTGGGAACATACAGAAGGCCGAAAAAAATATTAGTTTCTTCTGTACATTTCTCTTTCACATTCTACTACTACTATATTTATCTTTGCACTACTTTGACAACTTAATAATGCTTGTAATAGCATTATGACAATTTGTTTCTGTCCTCAAAGCCATAATTAAATAAATAGAAGTTATTTTTAAACACTTTGTTTCTTACCTATTCAAATACAAAGTATTTATCTTTTATGCGTCTTCCGCTAATATTTCAGATAAGGTTATACCCACATCAATACTAGAAATCTAAGAAATTTCGCTGTTTATTAACTGATCCGTTATTTACACGTAGTAGATATAATAGAGTTTTATTCTATAAAAACCGATAACTTATTTATTCTTAATTAAGAAGAAATTGATAAGTATAAATAATTTTTATTGTAAATTAATAGTTTGTCTAAATAACAATATAAGCATGAAACTGTTACAAAAGCGAATTTGAAAAATTTCATTTAAATAAATTGTCAATTCAATTTAGCAATATTCATAGCTAAGAAAATTTCTTAAATGAAAACATAGATAAGAAAACACTTTAAGCCCCATTTCATTTAAACTGCTCAAAATGTTTTAACCATTGCGTCGAAAATCAATTTATTTACATAAATCAATATCCATCAACAACCATTAAATAAGAATTAAGAAAGCTTTTATTAACATATTGTTAAATAAAATGTCTATCAATGAGAAGGTAGATGGAATGGATAATCAACACCAAATTGTGATTATTATCTTTAATTACAACAATAAATTTGCTAACTAAGACGCTGTTTAGACTTTCCGGAAAGGTATAGACATCTATATATTTTAAACCCAATGTTGTAATAAAACACTTCTATTATATACAAGCATTTATTTCATAATTCAACACAAACTTTGCAAACATTCAATAATGCAATCATAGCACTAATTTTTTTTTTATTTATAACATTTAAATATATTCACTAGTAAAATTTAAAAAAGATAATTTGACAGAAATCATTTTTGCAGTATAAGCGTATAGGCCTCAATTCGTACTTCCGAATAGTTTTAGATTTTTAGGCCAACATTGTCAATAGTAGCTTTCAAGCAGGAAAAAAGCAAAAATGTTAAAGTGCATTAAAACCATTGAATATTCCTCGATTCTCGACGCCAAAACTTCATTTCACTGCATTATTTGATATCATTTGACATAGTCCGTAGTTTTAAAATCATCAACATAATGTTTAAAAATTATTATATATCATCATTATTTTATTACAATTTATATAAACATAATAACATAAACATAAAAGTTAAAAATATCTCTGAATTGTCTCTTAACAAATTGAATAAGAAATTTACAGACAATTCTGAATTGGATATAAATGTGGATAGAACAAACAGTAAAGTATTAATTAACAATCTAAACGTATAGTAGAGAAACAATTTCATGATTACAATATAACTATTTTAAAACGAATATATACATAGATATATGTGATAGTTCAAAAATATAAATCCTTTTTTTTTCTGAACACTTCATATTTTGGCACTACAAACATCGTCTCTCCGAAATCCAACGTAATGAAACGAACAGAATCGGTGCAAATTTACAAATACCGCATCGCTACGTCTACCAATATCGCCTATATTAAAGTGGTATTACAATATATATAAAAGTGAACAAGAGGCACTCTATAGGTTTGAATACGCAGGTTAAAAATAAGCGTAGTCCGTTAAGTGTCGAACGTGAAATGTAATATCTTGAACAACGCTCAACATCCGCTAACATCAGCCAAATAGTTTTACATCTTACACGAGCACAAACACCCCGTTCAGTGTTTACATCACCTACTTAATTAGAATCAACGAAAGCATGAAAGATCTACATCAAAATTACATTTATTATTCACTACATCTCATAAGGTATCGTCTTCCACAACAGATTATGATTTTTGTTACACATATAGGCACCCTATTGGCCTGACATTAGATTTTAAAAGGCATTAAAAAGTAAAGCAAAGGAAAATCGAGCACCTAATACAAATACACATATATAAACAATCTAAACAACTGTAGACTGTCGGTAACAATATTTGTTTAAAACTTAGCATACTAGTTGTTTGCATCTTAATACTGAACGAATGTAAGGATCCATCTAAGTAACTGTTTTCATTTACCAATATTTGAAAGCTGAACCGTCGGGCACTACCATCGCTATACTAGTTGTATCGATCCTAAATAATAAGATACTAATTGGTACGCGCTAATATATTCGGTATACTACGCACTGTACAATAATTGTTAATTATCGATTGTCTTCATCTGCAAAGTTAGTTATTTCCTTAAATGTTTCTTTATGATTATCCCCCGTGTCTGAGCCTGTTACATTTAGGTTATTTTTCACATCATTTGCCAACTCTCCTTCCATATTCATTAATTCCGTTCCATATATAACGTACAACTTTCTAATATTGGTCCACTACAAAGTTGTGAAATGGCCTAGCTTATTTATTATCTTAATCCCTAAGGCTAGAATGAACTTAAACGTTTACTATGCCTTGCGTGATATGTATTGCAATAGAGGCGCATTAAAGCTAACAGTTTATTTCACATCCCCTCTATACTAACATTCACATCTTTTCGTAATATTCAAAAACCCAAAATGACACTTCCTATGGCTTATTCCTTTAAGTCGTTCCATGAATTATTTCCAGCACAGATGCATTCGCGAACATTCCCCTCGAAAGATATGTAGAGACCTTATTAGCTATGACAAAATTACGTCTACGTATTTCTATAATTTATTATTAACAAGTGATATGTTGTTGGAGGCATCACTCCCTTTTAAAGTATATTTTAACATTAGTTCATAAACAATAATTATACATCACTTACATGTTAATTATGGAACTTAATATCAAGTCTCTAGCAGATTAATTACTGTCCAGTATATATACTATAGCGCAATTTAACACTTCAGGTGGCTTATAACTAAAACTTTTAAAAATCTATAAACGATAGTTATAAAAATAAGTTAGGAAATCATCCGTGAGACTTAAATAAATAATAACACAGTATCTATAAAACGTATCATTTTAAATATGCCTAAAAAACGAAGCCTACAAACAATTATTGATATTCATAAATTTTTAATCTAATTGCCACTGATTATTTTGAGAAACACCGACTGTATATTGATAAAGGCGACTAAACTAAATCCAATTGCTCCCAACGAAATCCGCAAAGCCATTGCTGCATTGGTGCAGTTCTTAGGAGCCTCCGGTTTACCTGTAAAAATATAACAAATTTAATGTAAACTGGAAATATACTTAAGAAGACCTTCCACTAGGTGGAGAGAAGACTCGCTGAAATAATCCTGCAAGAGGATAATAAATAATTATTAAAGTAAGAAATATGTATAAATAGGAATAATATAATCAGATTCTACTTTCAAATGTCACTAATATTCATTATATTCGGGCATTATCAATTAATATCTGATACGTATTTTGTCAAAATAATCTTTATTGTTATCAAACACCTGCATGAAAAAAATACCTTTCCTTATTATCAAAACATCTGCAGTGTCTACGCATATTAGTAATAATCGAAATTATAGCTTGATTTCTATTGTAATTACTGTATGTTACATATCTTTAGGTATTTAAAAAGTTTCAACATGCTCTTTGAATTCGAGAATTAAAAATGATACACGTCTGTGTTGTCCCCTCAATTAATCCTTAATCGTTTTCTCCCTATCTTCTACTGTAAAGATCTCTTTTAATTGTCTTTGTACAAAATTAAATATGAATACTATGTCATCATTCATATCATCTCTCGCACAATCCATCCATCGTTTCTTCGGTCTTCCTCTCCAACCAAACACTTTATTATAATGATACTAGTGGTGATTTCTACAGGACTGCTCGGCTTTTTCAAATTAATTAACTTGTTAACTTACTAGTGGCAGCCATCAGCTGTGGTAAGTATTTCTGCCAGAAGGCACACTGTTTCACACGCAGACCGTGACCAATTGCACTGGAGTTAACAGCCAGGGACAAGTACTCCCGGCCTGATGCAGTGTGCAGCGGCCAATGGACCTTCGTAACCTCTCCGTTCGAACTCATTGATGGGTTCCTGAAACACGAATATTATTATTAAAATATGACTTAATTTTTCCAGTTTTAACATTACATAAATTTACAACATATTTATCATGAGTTTTATATGAATACATATTAAAATATAAACATGAACGTGATGTGAAAATGTAGATACTTATATACATACCCTGTTTTTGCAAAGTTCGCCCAATATTTCATTAAACGTTTACTAAGCTCTATTTCTTCCGGTGAATAGTTCTTTCCAGGGTTCAGAGGTTCGCCGAAAACATAATTAATTTCATCTGCATGCATAACCCCCGTCCACGATGGCCACGGATTATTCTTACTGCGATGTTTGTAATAGTAAGTGTAAACTTTGTTACCGGTCTCCGCGTACCGATGAGCGAATTCGTTAACGCCACAAGTAAAGTGATAATCTCCAACCATTTTGTCTAAAGCATTACGATTTTTAACCGGGTCTTCGGGATTCAACCAATCTGTATATTCGAACACAATCGCTTGCCTTCCAACGTCATTCACGTAAGGGTTTAATTCTCGTACAGCTTGCAAATATTGTTCCCTTGTAATGCCTACGTTTTCTTCTTTAGGAAATAGCTCGGTAAGATAGTACAATATGAAATAGTAACCTTCCTCAGTATTAGATCCCATCAGAATATTAGTCTTTTTAAAATTCTGATGTATCAACGATCTGATTGGCATTTCATCTAAAAAGGATCCATCAATTATTGGCACGAAGGGAAATTCACAGATCCCCAGAGTACCCCACTCATTATTTACAAGTTCGTCAGCGCTCTTCTTTCTTAAACAATCAATCATCGGCCCTATATCAGTTCTAGAGTTCGGACAGTGAACTGCTTCAGCTAAACGAATGCCACGCAGAATACTTTCTTCTCGGGATATTATAGCCCATGGAGCAGTTGCTGCTCCTGACTGCATAATCGCTTGTGAAAAGAGGTTTCTGGATAGAGGTGATAATAAATGCAGTGATACTGACACCGCCCCTGCTGATTCACCAAAAAGTGTTATGTTATGCGGATTGCCACCAAAATATCCAATGTTATCTTTAACCCATTGTAAAGCCATAATTTGGTCGAATAATCCTGCATTGCCAGGAACATCCGGCGTATCAAAAAACAAGAAACCCAACGATGCTACTCTGTATTGCATCGAAACGTAAACAATTTTTTCTTCTGATACAAGTATTTTAGGATCGTAAACATCTAAGGTGGCAGTTCCGGAATAAAAACCACCACCGAACACCCAAAGCATGACCGCAGCATTTTTCGGACGAGGTCTGGGTGTTACTATATTAATATAGAGGCAGTCTTCCTGCATGTCCGTGTTTGGATTCCACATCATTGCACCAGGAAAATCTCCAAACACTGTATCTACAATTTGGACGCATGAATGTGGCAGTGTTGTCGTGTTTAATATTTCATCTCCCCAACTCTCAACGGGCCTCGGATGACGGAACCTTAGGTCGCCGATTGGTTTTTGTGCGTATGGTATACCAAACCAGGCATCGACTTGCTTACCCGTCGCTGCAGTAAGTGTTATACCTCGAACTTTGCCTTTTCTAGTTCGCACGATTAATGGATCTTCTTCTTCTGCACCAAGTTGTGGCTCGTCCGCCATTAGCTCTTCAGCTCGTTCGTGATTAGAGTAGAACCTTTCGTCATACCTTGCACGTTTTGAAGACGATTCAGCTTCTTCAAATTTGGCTCTTTTCGATGATGTTTCATGTTCATCTAGTCGAGGCAGTATGGTGTCTAGCTCGGGGTTATACCGGACGGCCTCGCCGTGCCCTCTGTATGGCTGAGGTGGGGCTGGGACTGGGAAATGCAAAGGGTGATCAGGCGCATGGTGCCGGGCACGGTGTTCATGTGGGCCGGCTATCACGCGCGCTACTAGCGCGGCCAGCGCCGCGACCAGCACACGCATGCCGTTGCTGCTCCCGTTCTTTGTATCACCACCTGAAAAACAAATGATTATACTTTTTAGTACACTTACACATATTTTAATATACGAAATGCATTTTCATTTCAAAACTGTATTAAAATATTATATTAAATAGTTTAAAGCTCATCTAACAGACTCGAATATACCATTTGGCAATTGTTGTGACCAATAATCATAAAATCATGTATAACCACGGATTTATATATGCTAAAGCAATCCCTTCGAAACAATAGAATAAATTATGATATTATTAATTTGTGGTGAATTGGAGAAGCCACATTTGATATTATATGCACAAATTTTAAATAAGTAATGAAACAGGTTCCGAAAAGTTTACCCACGAGAATATAACTAACCGTAAGCCGAATATTTAGAGAGTCTATTTAAAAATGTGAATATTAAAAACTGAACTAAGAATAACGTGGTAGATAGGACAAGGTCGCGTTTCTAGATTTATTTGCAGGAATACGCGGGATTCGCTGCTAAATAATATTCATGAATACCGCAGGTAACTATAAGCATCAAGTCAGTCCGTCCCAAGACACTCAGCTGCTCAAAGACACGTGAATAGTATTTCGTTCAACGCGTTGCGATTCATCTGCATCTCTGCAACAACGTTGAATGACTTTGACCTTCTTATACTTTACAGCTACTAGGATTTGAAATTATTCTAGGTTTCTTGTTTTTATGAGCAAAATATTTCCAGATATTATCTTTGACGGCGGAATAAACTTAGACATACAGCAAATATTGCTGCATCTACGAAATTTGTCACCTCGACAAATATCCCCCAATTTGGTAAACATGTATAAACTATGTCAGTGTTTTAATTTGATTTTAAAGAAGGTACATTAATTTCACTGGAGGTTCCATTCCTGATCTTAGTTGAGAAAGGATTGGTTATGACTGGTTTGCGAATACTGAAATGAACCACTATGTTTCACCTTCATCGCTTTACGGATTTTTTTCATAGCGTATCTAATTTAATTGTATTTTACAAAAGAAGTTCCTTGAATCCTCTTCTACCAGCTTTTTGCCCAACTTCTCTTAATCTCTTGCCGCTGTTGTAAGGTTTAATCATTAAACTTTATTAATCTGTATCAGAGCAGTACCTTTGAAGGGCCTTTCTCCGCTTCTATGCTTTCATGCGTCACCGGTTACTCGTGTTTTAATCTATCTCTATGATATATTCCAATATTTTAAACATTTATTCAACGGATGTTAAATCCAGCTAATAATGTATTTCTAATCTTATCACATTAGTTTTCGGATTTGGAGCTATCGTTATTCACACCAACATGTTATAAAGTTGTGATTTTGTTTATGATTTCTTATTTAATTATAAACATAACTATAAAATTTATTACCATAATTTGATAGAAGGTCCAAATAAATCTATGCAACTAAAGAAAATTTAAATGTGCATTCGTTACGTATAAATATTAGGTTAATTAATTTTAATAACTACATTAGTATATACTATTAATGTTATAATATTAAAATAACGTTTTGTTAAGGCATAAATAGTATCTT
>DWHU01001816.1:0-11316 GCA_018247975.1 Parides photinus
CATTTTAACACCTTGTAATATCAACATCAAACCGCACATGATTGTTGACAAAATATTACTTAAGTATTGTAACTCAATAATATTAGCAAATTACATATTTATTAAACTATTGAGACAAGAAATAAAATAATATTGTTAATCACAATTATTTATTTGAAGACAAAAACAAACTAGTTAAAAATTTCCAGTTAGTATGTACTTTAACAATATCCTATGCCGTCTGCAGTTTTATAAATTGTTCAATACATTAATAATGATTCTTGTGGTCCTACGGCTAGTTAATTATAAATTTTCAAGCGAAAAGACAATATCAATCATCTAAATATTCAAAAGGTTCAGGCGGTTCCGGTTCTTTCTCCTCCTCGGCCTTCGGGCCAAATGCTGCGACTGGTTCTACGAGTACCTGTTCCCCATCGCCCGAGTGGTTCAGCATGACAATACCACCGATGGTTACATCTTTTAAAGGATTAAAACCGGAGCCGTCAATAACAGTGATGCCCTTAAGTTGTTGCCTCATCACTCGGGCAGGGTTGCTTAAAATCTCAAAGTTTGGCTCGGGTTCTTTCTTTTCTTTAGCCTCTTTTTCATCACCATCTTTCTCTTCCTTTTTGCCTTCTTTCGACGTTCCAGCGTCCTTGTCAGATTTACCGTGAACAGTTATGTTCGGATTAGGCGATTTCGTTGGTTTCTTTTCTTCTTCATCAACTTCCATTTTCGAACCAGTGGCAGTACTGCCGCTGCTTGAACTATCGGTTCCGTGCGCCCTCCTGCGAGCCCTGGCTGCGGCAATACTTAGCACGGCGGTGGTTACTCTCTCTCTTTCCTCACGTTTCTTTTCTTCCAACGGTGCTGGATAAGCGTACAGCGACGGCTTCGCGCTGGATTTAATTTCAAGTTGTGGCATTTTTAGATCAGAGTTAAGTGCAATTAAACATGTCGGTGTAAACGCAAGAGACAAGCAGTGAGCAAGTGGGAACCAATACCAGTATTGGGTGAACACTAGCATACCAACAACGGCCAGCATATTCATGTGACCCGTTCTATTTTGAAGAGAAACTGTGACGTTGCGTCCACCTGCATCGATTATACCTTGAGCCATGATAGCGCCGAATTTAGCCATGACGTCTTCGTGTTTATTGCAGATTACTTGTGCATAGAGCTGGCGGAAGTATGTAACTTTTGGGCACAAAGCTTCGGTTTGTTGGATAAGAATCATTGCAGATGCAATCAAAGCGCCTTGCCTAACAAAATTCACAGGATCGAATTTAACCATAGGCTCCAATAAACCTATAGCTTCACGATTTCCGGTGCCTGCGCATGCTATGCCCAACGCCATTGCAGCCCCATAACGGACGTGAGGATTATAGGACTCTGCTAAAAGAGATACGACAGATGGACACTGTTCAGGTGTCCTAAACAATAGGAAACCAAGAGCAGTGACGGCTGCTCGACGCACGTCATCATTGACATCCGAAACTGCGACGTGGAGAAGAGTTCGAATAGAATCGTTATTGCCAGTACCGCAATACGCAGTTGCGATGGTGTAACAACCGGCACGTCTCAACAGTGGATCCTTATCTCTCAACAACTGTTGCACAAGTGCATCAGCCTCTTCCAGCCGTCCATACATAGTAAAGGAAATACCCACAGCCAGACCACGTAAAATCTTCTCATGTTGAGTTTCCTGTGCGTAGGCAACCATATCTTCAATAGCACCTGCATGTCTTGATCCCAACATCACCATTCCCATTGCAATACCCGCAGCTTCACCGGTAACTGCGTCATCTTGGTACAGGTTAAATTTAAGTTGCTCGTAAACATCCTGCCTGTGAGTACCCATGGCAGCCAACCCTAAACCAAGACATCCTCCGTGGCGAACCATCTCATTTTGAGCATCTTTTAATTGAGTTAAAAGATAGTCAATGATATTAGCGCCATGATTAGCATGAATTAAGCCCAAGGCATATAAACCACCACCTTCGGAGTATCCCGATGATGGTCCTGCCTCCTTTGGTAAATATGATTGCATTAGAGCTAATGATTCGTTTTCGTGTCCTCTGTGAATAACACCAAGTGATGCTGTCACTGTTAACTTAGCCCAGTTAGTTGCTCTAGCAAGCCATTCCAAATTGTCTCTCAAAAACTGATCACTTGTCGTACCAGCATGCATAAAGGCATTTGCAATAACTGTTGCTGTATGACATATTGAAACTCTTATTGCATCTTTTGTGTTTTTCAAAATAAGCATATCAGCATGATTTGACCGAATTAGGAATTGTAACTGTAATCCTATAGATACATCACCTCCTAAAATAGATATTAATTTCTCAACTCTTTTCTGATGCTCTTTTTCTTCATCACTAAGACTTTCTAACTCTCTATCTGGTTTCTTTGTGTCTTCGGTTGGTGTTTGATCTACTTCCATGGATGATTCTGGGAAAGGTCCACCTTGTGGTTGAGGTTTGCCACCAAGGGCACCAGGAATAGGTGCTGTGGTTCGTAAAGCTTGCAACACTCTTCCTAGAAACTGTTGTGTTGCAGAATCATATAAATCAAAGGCTATTTGATAAGCCATAAGGACAGACTCTTGGGGTCCGTGAGTTAATTTGTCAAGAATTTCAGCAACTGATAATGGATCCTCAAGAAAGATTAGACATTGACACATGTTAACATAATCTGGAATATTAAGGCCCCTATACAAACCAACAAGTGAACGTAGTACTGTGCTGCGGAATCCTCTATTTTGAAGGAGACTCATTGCAACTGTGAAGGCGTACTGAAGCATTCCTGTAATTAAAACATATTGTTTATTTTATGAAATCCATTAAATAAAATAAATATATATCTGAATATGGATTGCTTGTGTCCTTTTAATCATTGTGATGAACTTTGGTAAGATAGATTTCTTCATTGTAAAACATAAAAAAATATTTAATTAAAGAAAACATTTTGTGAATTATTTATCACTTATACAGTATAAAGTTTCTAAGTAGGATTCATTGTAACTGGGATTACTTATTCATATACATGTTTTATAGTCTCACATGGGTCTACATTTCATCTATACTTAGTTTAAATAATTAAAATTTTTGTCTTATTACTGAATGGTTTTAACATTTAAAAGATTGCACTCCAAAGCAAAAACGATTAAGTACTAATACTGCAATTTTACTCTAGAAATTGTCCTTACATTTTGTTGTTAGTAGATTTTGTGTTCAGTGCTTTAATAATCAATTTTAACAGGAACTGGGAAATCTTTGAACTGAACCAAAACAGTTGAGTGATCTTGAAGGTTATGAGAATAAAAGGTGAAAACCTCTAATCTACCACAAATGGGAGTGTATGTCAGGACCATTGATATGTATAGATGCAAAAATTTGTGATACTTATTGCTTAAAAATTGATCATTAAGTAACCTAGAAAATAATGAGATAATGAATTTATTACAAGTTTGCTTTTAAATACCTTGTTACAACAATACAATGAATTACATAAATATGACAAAAATAATATACAAGTAAATTATACCTGCGATATCATCAGACTTCATGATGGACTCTTCGAAAATGTCCATGCGTCGAGTCTCCAACGCTAATCCCAAAGCCTGTCTATATTGTCCGTCGTCCAGGCATCGTTGGAACATTCGATTGACAATGGCTTCCAAACGAGGGTCAATTGGTTCCGCTGCATTGTCTAAAAATAATGCCTTTCGCTTTTGAGTATAGAAGTCTATAGCTTTAGCGATTGTGGTGTCAACATATTCATTTCTTGCATTTACGTTGAACAAATCGCCAGCTCCGAGAGCATACGTCAATGAATCTTCGAAGGCACCCAGATGATAGTATACTTTACTGGCTACCAAAGCTGCTAACTGATGTTGTGAAAATACTTTATCTTCGTGAAGAATCTCAATCTTCTCTATAGATTCAGAAATTTCGGGCCAAAATTGATCAACGATATTGTCTAATCTTTTTAGGGCGAACTCTTTCACTTCGTGCATGGGTTCGTCGAGCAGGGATATTATCCCCGCAGCCGATGTGATATTCATTTTTAATATTTTTTTCTTTAAAACAATGCAATTAATCTACTACTATTAACTCTTCTTTGTGAAAATATAAACTCCGAGTATGAGTTCACAATGATTTGACAAATTCGTTTAGACCATAAACAATATAAGAGCAACTATTTCACTTACAGAGTATTTATAGGTGGAAAGAAAATAAATTTTGTAGAACCTCAGTTATGATTGATAGAAAAAACGAAACCTTATAAGTGATAACAAAAATAAGTATAATGTAATGAATTTGTTAACGACTCTTTAGTTTGATATTTAAGAATAACAAATATTTTTAATTACACTTCGGGATTATTGTTAAATATTAGTAGAATATGTATAAAACCCATTAGTTGTTTTTTAATTAATAATAAATGTTCCTAATACTTTTAAATATATATTTTTTGGTTAAACATTAAATAACTTTTTAAAAATATTTGTGGACGTTTAGATTTCAGATTACAAGCTGAGTTGTCAACTTTATGTCACTCGCTTCATGTCACTTTAATCATACGCAATATCTACGTATACAAGTCATACGTTACCACTTCGTAAAACATCTGTGTTGAGACAAACTTTATAATTTTCAAAATTCGTACATAATGCTCGACTTATTTAGTATCTTCAGTAAAGGAGGCATAGTGTTATGGTGTTTTCAAAGTACCAGCGAAATATTTTCGCCCTCGGTGAATGCTTTAATACGTAGTGTTATTTTACAGGTAAGTTTCTATGAAGCCCTTCATGGAATAATTAACAAAGGTTATTATGTGACGTGGAATTTACTCTATTTTACATTCGTTTTATTAAAATTTAATCTTTCTGCACCCAGGAACGGTCTGGAAATAATACGTTTAATCACAACTCGTTAACACTACAGTACAAACTCGACAATGAGTTTGAACTTGTGTTCGTTGTAGCATATCAGCGCATTCTTCAGCTATCCTATGTAGATAAGTTTTTAAATGACGTTCATTTGGAGTTTAGAGACAAGTACAAAAATGATTTGCAAACTGGGCGGCACAATGCGGACTTCGAATTCAAGATGTGTTTTGATAACGTTCTCAAGAATTGTGAGAACTGGGGTTAGTATTTTATGTTTAAAATGTACTAAGTTAATGAAAGGAACAATTGTTTATTAAGACTCAAATAATACAATTTTAAAGCTTATTACCTTGGTATGATCTTTTCAAAATTAAATCTGTGTTAACTTTTTTCATGCAGCCATAAATTTTAATTGTTTTTAGAAAATTATTCTGTTATAACTACAAATTAATTTCTTAATTTCAGCCAAGTTGCAAGCTAAAATTCCTAAACAAATGAGAACCTTTGAAGATTCTCAGAAGTCTAAGAAGACTGTAGCTTCTATGATAGAGAGAAAGGGAGAGGAGAAAAATAAAAAATCAGGTAAGCATGTTACCTTATATCAACTATCTGTTATTAGTTCAGATTATGACAGATAGTTACAGTATGAAGTAGGTGACTAACATTAGAATGTTTTTTGTCTTTGTATTCTTTTATAATTATTAAACAAAACAAAACTTTGATGATTAAGCAGACATTTAATGTAGTTCGATAATTTGATGTGTTTCATAATTTTCATATAATCATTGTTCAATTCTCATGTTTCAGTTAAAATAGTTGAATCGAAAAATTTGACTAACTGCAAAGTTGAAGAACCACTAGAGCTGGAGGATGATATGATAGCAAGCAACAGGGCTAAGCTAGCACAGAAGTTAGCTTCAAAAAACAAGAAGGAACCTAAGTATGTACTGCTTTATAAAAACCTATTACACAGTGTATCTTAATCAGTTTCAGATTCTGGTAAATTAATGCTATTTGAACAAATGTTCAATGTCATATATTTTGGGTTGTAAATGTATTTTATGATTGTAGGCAAAAACACCTGGCAAGCTAATGTCAACATATATACAAGGTCATTGTGAAAATATGAAAAATGTCTATAATTTTGTTTTTTTCAATATAACCATGAGAATAATGCACCGTTAACCTGATGGTAAATGATATGCATGCTCATAACAACATGGCACTAGTTATATGGTATACACAGCACCACATATGCTCGTCACATTTATGCATAAGATGTCAAAATTGATGGCCCGGTAATGTCAATAGCCACAAAACCCGTTAAACATGAATATGGTGATGTTTACACACTATTATTTGACATCACTGCGATGGTACCTACCTAAATAGAAAATACTTATATGGAGTTTCTTTTTTGTCATCAATTTTAATTAAAGCAAACAATTTTCCATATAACCTATAGTGTAAAATATCTTTTGTTTATTAGGAAGTCACCTAAGAGTCCCAAAACAGTTGATAGAGTCAAAAAGCCACGTGTATGGGAGCTTGGTGGTGGGTCACGTGACCTGCCATCGCTGGACTTCAGTACTGATAAGGACGAAGCTGTTAACGATATTGCTCCTGATACACAGGTAGCTATATTTTTTAGATATTAAAGCCCTTTCTCTTATTGGAATGAACATTTGAAAAGTCTGATGTTGTTTTTAACTATTAAATGACTAAGTTGAATTAAAATATTATATAACAGCTTGTGGGGCAAATGGCTGGAGCAATCAAAGATTTAGAGGTAGAATCGGACTACAGCAGCAGTGATGAAGAGGCAGAACAGACAATGCAGGACAGCCCAAAGAAATCTGGTGGCATGTTCAGCCTGTTTAAAGGTACACAAGATCATCAGATCTATATGAATAATATAACAACAATGTTGTATTGTGCTATTGTCATGGTTTATGTTATATTTTCAGGCCTGGTGGGATCTAAGGCTTTAACTGAAGAGTCTATGAGTCCGGTGCTTGAGAAACTGCGGGATCACCTGATCGGCAAGAACGTGGCCGCCGACATCGCAAACAAGCTGTGCGATTCCGTTTCCACCAAACTGGAAGGCAAAGTGAGTGGCTATATATATTTAGATACACTCCATAATATGAAACTGAAGAAATTCTTATTAAGGACCTTTTCTCCTTTACACTTAATATATAATAAACATGTTAATAAAAATTATTATAAAAAAAATAGTCTCCATAAATGTACAGACTTACACTTAAATATTACAGACTTACATTATAACAGTATCATTATCATCATCTTTGGTTGTGGTTGTAGAGGATGTCTCTAAGTTTACACATGTTGATCATGAGTGATACTTTTATACAAAATTAAATTGGAATGCTACTTAAATAAACTAATTGTCAAATCTTTATTCCCCCAGGTGTTGGGTACGTTCGACAGTGTAGCGAAGACGGTGCGCGGTACGCTCACGGAGTCGCTGGTGCAGATTCTGTCGCCGAAGCGCCGTGTGGACATCCTACGCGACTGCATGCACGCGAAGCAGCAGGGCCGTCCCTACGTCATGGCATTCTGCGGGGTTGGTACATGTATTGTCCTAATCATACATTAAAGCTCGAATACTATTTCATTATCATGTACGCTCAGGCCATAAAGTATAGAATAAAAATTATCTCTTGCGGTCGTAAAAGACAAAGGAACTGTCGTATAAGGCAAAAAGAAAACTGAACTTCTGTTTTTACAAGAACAGTAATGGTTTTGAAGTATGGGTGACTATGGACAACGTTTTACCGATTAAAACATGGTATCGTTGGAAGATTTCTACTAGTAACCAAAAAGAGATAATAATGTAATCTGATTTGTTTTCAGGTGAATGGTGTAGGCAAGTCGACTAATCTCGCCAAGGTGTGCTTCTGGTTGATGGAGAACGATTTGTCGGTGCTTATAGCAGCGTGTGACACGTTCAGAGCGGGCGCGGTGGAGCAGCTGCGGACGCACGCGCGACGACTCGACGCGCTGCACCCGCCGCAAGTGCACGGTCGCAAGATGGTGCACCTCTATGAGAAAGGCTATGGTAAGTCAGACTATATAGTTAATTATTTATTTATATTCTTTATTGTGTAACCAATACAAGTTCACAAATATCAGACTTAATGCCGCCAGTAGGCATTCTGAAGCAGTCAACTTTAAATGTTTTCCTAGGTTTTTCTTATCAGTTACCTGGTTTATTTAGTTACCAATCTCACATTATAAATCTCAAGATATTTTTTTTTAAGTAATAGTGCCAAATGAAACGAAACTGAAATAAATACTTTTATCTGATACCAGGTAAAGACGCTGCCGGTATAGCAATGGAAGCGATCCGGTACGCTGCCGACTCAAAGATAGACGTGGTCCTCGTGGACACGGCTGGACGCATGCAGGACAACGAGCCGCTAATGCGGGCGCTGGCGAAGCTCATCACCGTCAACGAGCCGGACTTGGTGCTGTTTGTGGGTGAGGCGTTGGTGGGCAACGAGGCGGTTGATCAGCTGGTGAAGTTCAACCAAGCACTAGCCGACCACAGCTCGACGGCGAATCCACACGTGATCGACGGCATCGTGCTTACCAAGTTCGACACCATCGACGATAAAGTCGGTGCCGCTATATCCATGACGTACATCACCGGACAACCGATCGTTTTCGTGGGAACGGGACAGACTTACACTGACCTTAAGGCGCTGAATCCAGAAGCAGTCGTGCGCGCGTTGATGAAGTGAGATAAAGCTTTCAGCCAAATCCGTTAAATAATGTTTGTGATGACAAATTTGTTACATTTCGCCCGCCGTTAAATATTTTATGTTGTCTACACACATAATCGAGATGTTTCAAACCTGATGGTAAGACAGCAGACGGATGTCCCTCTCTTTTCGTCGCTTTTTCTTTATAAAACGCATGAAATACATAAACATTATGTACAATTTGGTCATTTTGTAAAAGTAATATTCTTGTGGGTTGCAAATTGAGTAGATACCCAATCCAAACATTTTGCCAATAAAATTATGTATGTTATAATACTTGCATAATATGTATTATTTGAATACAGATTATGCTTGGTGATTGTGTCCAATAAAATGTTTTATTTCTTAAAATAACTTTTTTTTCTATTGCTTCGGGTATGGGGATAAATGAAATATTATTTGTTGGATGTCTTCATCATCTCAATTGACATATCTAATTTGGGTTATAGAATTGTTGTAATGTATTCATTAAAAAATGCCTTACATCTTAGTCATATACCAATTTAATGTTTAAATTATTTCGTTATAAAAATATCATACATTTAAAATTGTTTATAACTTATATTGGAACTTAAATATAACATTTAAAGTGACTCCTCGCTTTAGGATTATTAAAAAAAGGGTTAGGGACAAATAAACTATAAACATTTTGAAATAAAGGTTAGGTATAAATGAAGTTAGAATTCAATTTGTCAGTGCCTTGTATCGTTTTAAAGCAAAGGAATGTAATAGTTTAGTTATTGTCTTCTTAATTTGTCATTGCAGTGGCTAACTGCTTGGTTAGTAACATGAATGTCTCTGATTAAATTCAGAGCTACATGTAAAGTTTGTATGGTGGTTAGGTTTTATCCAACCTCGACAGTTAACACTCAAATTGTAAATATGCATCTGGAACAGTTCCTCTTTGTTCCGTCAACCAACGTGTAAGAGCCTGAGAATTATTAACCGGCAACCATAACCACTTTACATCGTTTAACGTTACTTGTAATTAATGTCAAGTGTTAGCCCTGTCTTTAAAAAGAAATTTCTCTCTACGCACTGCTATTATATGTTACATTTTCGTTATGTATTCTGGAGCCAGTAATGTTTTTACTGTATTTAATTAATATTATTAAAAACGTTCAACATGTATCCAATATTTTGAAAACATTACACCATTAAATGTTTTATAAAATTTACTTTATTGCCACTTCTATGTATATTTAAAAGAGTAGCAATTTGTATTAAGCAAAAAATATTTTAATACATTTCTAACAAATAAAAAAATTATGTTATTAATTCATATTATGTGATATATTGAATTTTTATATATAACAAGTAATAAAACCTTTAATTACTATTTATTACATTACTACTTTTCATTACAAATTATTCTGCATTGATATTAATATACGTTTAAAATTAAAAACAGAAGTTGCATTTCATCAGTGACAAATACTTATTAAGAGGAAGAAAGATGTCTTCTTTTCTATTTCATGATTTTTTACACTACACTTTAATTTTTTTTTTGTTTCTATATAACTTTATTTTATATACAAAACATGGTCAGAGCATTTCCTTGTGGGTTAAATATTCTTAAGTGTTACGATTATCACTCAAAAATAAACTTTAAAATATTACTGGCTCGTTGTTTCAAACACTCTAAGTTGTTTAAAGTTGAAACATTGTTTACAAATGAAATTTGCTTCTTTATAAATGTTGATGAGAAATTTTATAGTAAATTTGTTTATAATTAGAACTATGGGTTGTCCAAGGAGAAGAAAAACTGTAAAATAATATTTAAATGCTTCTGCTACGAACAGACTTATATAAGGACCAAAAAGCACCCCTGAAACGAATATTTAATTCTAAACTTAATCCTTTGCTAGTTTAATCGTTTAATGTATCTACAAGTCTATTTACTGTACAATGTGAACCACCAACCAAATGATTTAATAAATAATAGACAAATGTAAAGACAGAAAATGTTTATTTACTATTTATATATATAATAAATAAAGCAACTAAAACATTTGCGTCCTTTTTTATTTTATAAAGTGTCCTGTCTATAACCATGTAGTGTTAGTCAGGATCGTATAAATTACATCGACTTTCGTCGTTTTTTTCATATAAGATTAAATCTCGTTTCCCCAGTAATTTTACATGTAACGCCCTTCAAACCTGAAAATGTTTGCGAAGTACTGTTTGGCGGCAGAAGTAGGAGTCGCGATGCCTACATTGATGATCTTCAGCAACAGAGATTAATAAGTATTTGTTTATTGCTTTGGATATATTAATTTTTAGGTAATAATAAAAAGCTTTTGTGTATGCTTTTTAATTTTCCTAGATCCACGAAATTACTATGAAAAGGTTAAAAAAACAATAATCTTAAAATGCATTCAGTAATATAACAGAAGTAGCTAACCAGATACAAGCATTAGCTGTATGTTCTTAAAAGACGCCAGATTACCTAGAAGGAGTACATAAACCTATTGGGCCATCATCATCATCATTACCATCATCGGCCTGCGGCAGTCCTCTGCTGGACATAAGCCATTTGGCCATTTTTTTTTTTACAACCCCTTGAATGTTCCCGCTGTTGGGACTCGGGGCCTTCTCTCCTAACGGAGAGAGTTTTGGCCATAATCCACCACGCTGGCCAAGTGCGGGTTG
>DWHU01001817.1:0-11314 GCA_018247975.1 Parides photinus
AGAGTCTTTGTCAGTTTTTTACAGGCAATTTTTGAAGGTATCATACAATAAAATGTATTTTTATTTAAATACTATGGTTTCTCTCGCATGTACAAGTATAGTTGACATACTGTAACTTTTATATCGCCGAGGTTAATATCACTGTCGCTAGAAAAGCGATCACGCCTCCTGCATAACTCTTGCAATTATGGAGCCAAGGGCGATCAGAATTTAAATATTAAATAGGACATGAGGCTTTGGAAATAGGATTATTGTTACTTTTTGTTACTTTGCTTACATTAGTTCTATGACTCAAATTCCTTTTGTAATTAAAAATAATTTTATGTTGAAAACATTGAACATTTTTTTTAAATCACCTCTGTAATGACAATAAAACAAAAGTTATTCAAAAAGATATAATTTTTCTTGGAAATTATATTTAAATCGAGCGGCTAAATTTTAAGTTTTTTTATTAAATTACTGAACACGGTATAATGAATGAAATAATTAAATGAAACGGTTCAAGGTTTGAAAAGCTCGACGTCATCATCATTGAGTGCCATCTTTAAGTGGAAGTTGGTTAGTCATTAAAAAAATATACGCAAAAGCAGAGTAGCTTAACGAAACATTAGTGCGAGATTTGATCGTAAATCTCAATTGAGGAAGCTTTTTTTAAGATAAAAGCATTTTCAGTTTTCCATTCATCTTTAATGAGACGTATTAGGCGATATTAACGAAAGGTTATGCGAAAGTTGACACTATTGTCTATGAAACAAACGGTGCATTTTGAAATTGCTAAAAAATTTTGTTATCATCTTCTAAAATTTCAATACTTTTGTCTTTTAATAATAGAAACACATCTTTGTAAAGACAACAATGATTTTGATTTTTGTTTTTTTCAAAATCATAAGTGTTCATTGATGAAAAAAAATCTTTTCAGCCATTTCAAATTGATCTCCTGTTCAAAATTATACGTGAAATAATTCAAAATTATTATTCAAAAAGGGCTTCCCTTTTCCAAAAATATCTGTTTAAAAATTTTGTAACATTGAATTTTCAAACAAGTTTAGAAGAGTTATAGCAATTCTATTAAAATAAACATTGTCTCTTCTTATTTTATAGGCGTGTGTCTGTGTAGTGACAGTTGGAATTGCTTCAAAACTTTCAAGAATTTAGGTGACATAGTTCGCTGTACGCAAATCAGACGCAGTAAAAGCCCGTTACTTTGCTTATAAAGAGTTTATTTATTTCTTTAATAATTATTTTAGATTGTAAACGTATAACGTGTTTAATAATAGAAATAGTCGAAAGACGCCATTAAAATAAATCATACGAAAAGCTCGGAAATTTTTATAATTTTTTTTTGGTACAACATTCAAATTTCTGTCATTTACTATAGTCGCGTTAACAAGAATGTTATGTTAGTAAAGATATTTATATATACTGTATTGTTATTGGAATTTTATTTATACAATATTGCCTGTGTGAGATATTACTTATATTGAGTTAGCCAGTTTTATTTTTTTAAATAGGAATAGATTTATGTTTGCATATGTAGTTCATATTCATGTTTGACTGCCGAATAGGCTACGGTGTTACCTGTCTACAATTTATTTTAGTAAAGGCAAATTTTAATATATGTGAGTGTGTGGACTAAATAAAAACGACAGTAAAACCTTCTTTAATAAAACTCTTCACTAAATCTCTTTAAATATTAAATCTTTACGACAAGTTTTAAAATTAAATAGAAAATGCCGTTCGTACGGCTTAATCTCACCCTCGTCTTTTTTTCCCGCCAAACGTTCTGTCACTACTCTTGTTTTTTTATTCATCTACGTTTATCATTACATTCAGCCAGTCCGTTCATACATACATCCCACATATATAAGAAGTAATGAAGTAAGTTTTTAATGATTTGTATTTTATCTGATCCATCTTTAAATAAACGGATGTAAAATTAACATGTGCATTATGTATATAACATTCCATTGACATGTTTTAGACAGCGATATTATCCATGAGTGTTGATATTCAGTTGCAATAACGACTGCCAATAAAGTAGCTAATAATAAACTTAATATAGCTGGAAATTGTCGGCAGCAATATCGATCACGTTTACACGTCGGGAGTTATGGAGCAAATGGGAAACCGCCGGGGTTATTGTGTATTGCGGATAACTAACGGTAACGATAATCGCATAATACTTACCACTAAATAACAAATTCTAATCCTCTATCACCAAGTTGTATCAAGTATCTTTTTAATCGTGTCGCCTCAAAATGTTCGTTAAAATCAAAGCAATCGGTCGCGTATCACGTTCGCCATTACTGTGAATATTGCTTATTGTGCTTCACGTAATATACCTGCAGGTCACGAATGTGATCGTAACATACATGTTATGACTAAATATCGATTCGATCGTGTAGAACGAATCGATTAGCGTTAAGTCCACCATCTTCGCTAGCATATATTTGAAAACTAACATCAAGCGAAAAGTCAGTTAGGTAAAGCCATTTACCCAACGGCTTGAAGTTTCTTTACATATCGATACTAAGAACGTTTAAACTTACCTTCATATAATATTAAGTAATAATATGGTCGAAGATGACGCAGAACGCTCATCGAGAATATTCTGGATTTTACATGTTAACATCCGAAATACAGTGGAGGTTGAAAAAATACCGCTAATTTCCAATCATCATTGATATCCCTGGAATTGAATGAGGCATCTCCATGTCACACCGCCATTGCGACTCAGATGTGAAAGCTTTAAAAGGACTAATATCTTTGCGTACATTATGATGGAATTGGTGTTATGAGTATTAGATTAACAAAATGCAGGTCAGAAATACCTTTATATTAGACACATTACATTAAACAATAAATTACCACAAGCAAAGGTTCTATATATTTGACACGTATCAAATAATAAATAAGACTGCAGCTAACCAGCATTACACATGTTCTAATGGTTTTGGTATTTAATAAAATAATATCAACAAATATAATGACTAGAATGTTCGCTAGGTTGTTAGTAACATATTCTGCCCGTGATATTGTTATGCATGAAGCCTTTTAAATATTCTGAAAGTGATTTAATCTGCAACACGAAATAAAATATGAATGAAGTAAGTAAATAAGTTAAATAATTCTGTCTTTGTATTTTTATCTTTATCATCATGGGCAAATGACAATTTATTCTATGCAACTTTAAACACTTAAACATCGATCACCAAATGCCCGTTATATGTAGATAAGTTCAAATATGTTGCAACTTAAGACCTTTCCATTTCATCTATTAATGGTACTACTAAGTTTAAAAGGTGAGTCATTCTCACGCTTCAAAATTTTCTTTTCTTTTTATTTCACGGAAGCGTTGTGGAATGTATTTTTATATCTGTTTCTAAAAGGTCTGACTCATTAGTTTCTTAACGACACCTATCTATAGATACATACGTAGATAGATCACCAAGTTTTTTTATAAACGGCTTGTATGTCTATAACCGACGCTGGTAATATATCAGGAAGAGAATCATAGGCAATGAAAAGGATGAGTTAAAAAAATATATGATTTTATTACTTACAGATTTTTTCATTCTGTAAAAAATTAAGAACAAAGATTCTAAATAATCCAAAATACCCTGAACAAAGTGACAGAATTGTCTTTTGACCGTGAACATCAGAGAACCAAATATCCGATTGATTTGGGACCTCGGCTTGCGATTATTTTGATGACTTTCATGAGTTATGTGCGCTTTAAAAAATTAAATATCACTGGCTTTATCTGCCAACCCGCACTTGACCAGCGTGGTGGATTCTCTCCCATTATGTGAGAAGGCCTACCTGCAGTGGGAACATATAGAAGGCTAAAAAAATTTAGAAGCAACATTATCCCAAGCAACCGTGTTTTAAGAATTTTGTATTAAACTTATGATTATGATGAGAATAGACATGATTCTTTATCGATTACGATCATTACGTTAATGGCGGTATTAGAATTAATTTATGTTATTATCATATTAATATCCCAACGAGCAAGCGAATAATTTTATAGGAATGTTTGAATTTTTTTTAATGTAGTTGTTGTGATTGTTTTTGAATATTGCACGTTGAATTAGCTTCTGTTATTAATGACCAAGACTGTTCCGATGACGAATTCAAGCTCACGTAGCAACCCACTAAAGCAGTCGACAGCAGCGATGCGACAGCTATTCGTGCCGTGTAGGGTCATTACTATTCGTCGTAAAAAGGGGTCACACGACACTTCGATTTCCACTGCCCTTAAGAATTCGAGACACGTCGTGTGTCTGATGAAAATAGCCAGCTAATACACTAACAATTGCCTTGCTGAGGTTTACAGGTCATGGCTAATACAAAATACGTATCTCAATGAATTTATAAAAGTTAATATAACCAAACATGATAATCGAATCGACGCCGTACAAAAAGCAGTATTTATCATTCTATCATTACACTGCTAGGGATAAGTGATGATGCACTTTACACCAGTGGAATTAAATAAGAATCAAAATATAAAGTGAATAAGGATTCCGTTTTAAATCTTGTTTTTTTTAACTTTTATTATATGTAAAAACATTTATATATGTATTGAGATAAATTATTATTTTTTATTTTCATACTTTCAAAGAAGATATAACAGAAATAAATGTAATATAGTATTCACTTAACTATTTAAGTTAGTTTCATTGCTAACGCAGGTATTTTTTAATAATTATTGTGATTTTTTTTTAAAACTCATTCATGTATCGTTGCGTAAGTAAAAACATTAACGATTTCACAGTTATTTAATGTTTTTGATTATACGTTGTAATTATATATTCTAATTATTAAATTAAAGGCTCACACGTAGTATCTTTGTAACAATAAATTAAACAGCTTTGAGTATGTTAAAAGAACAATGAAAGCGGGTGAACTCTTCTCAAAGACACTTTATTAGACTAAAAAGTTTCCACTGTGTAGTTTTCAAAAAGTTTTAAAATACCAGACTAGTTATGATTGATATAATTATTTAGAAGGCGGTTTAACTATTCCAAAAAAAATAGAATAGTAGTCCGGAAGGAGCTTTAATAACCTTGGTAGAGACTTGTCATGATAGGTAACAAATACATATTAATTAAAAAATCATAACGAAAACAGTTCAATAATTTTTTGTGTAAATGTTGTAAAAATATTTACAAAAGATGACTGAATATTATAATAGTTAATCTTGTTTTTACATGAAATAAAACGTAAGTCCATTATGTACCGCTTTTATGAGTTTTACAAATAGCAAATACATTTTAAAACAAAAATAAAAAAAATTGGAGTATTATGCAAAAGAGAATGTTATTATTAAGAATTTAATTAAACAATGCTGAACTACGTTTTAAAATTAATTATTTTTGATTATGTACACAATGTGTATTATACATTTAGAAAAAAAGAGAAATATCTGAAATTACTGTTAGCTTCTCTCTAGAGAGGGCGAGTTTTGCAACTGACTAGTAATAAATATTTCTAGTATAAATAATAAAGTTTAGTTTGTGTTGAACAAACAAAATTATTGAAATGATTATTGTATGAATTTTTAAAATAAAGAAGTCATTTTAAAGATAGGTCTCCCTTTTCAAGGATCTTCTGGAAAGATACCTCCGCAACTCCCATTTGTATTCAAATATTTCTGTTTCTGTTTTAAGGATGCTGTAGCTAGTGAAATTATTAGGTAAGTGTGACTTAACATTATGTCTCAAAGCGACGATCGTAAGGTGCAGTGTTTACTGTTCTAACTAGCGCCATATTGTTAAATGCAGACGTACTAACTTGTAAGTGTCCTCTACCCTTGTGAATAGTTCACTGTGTGTATTGAAAATTTATTACGTAGTACTGTTAAGCAATGGAAACGCGCAACAGGTGCCACAAAAGTGTGTCGATATCTCGTACATTTTCACTTGTTTTGAGAAACAAAGCAACGCCTGTCCGCCGCGAGTCGTGCGCTAACAAACTAATTGGTAAAAGTGAAGCTTTTCTTTGTCCACAGTCGATGAAACGCAAATAAAAGTACTGTGTTATGTACTTGCCGATTCATTTTACAGTCGATTGGTCTGTTCGATGAATGAGAGTAATCATTATGAGAATGCGTTTCGCTTTTTTATAGCTCACTTCGTTTTTATTTTATTTAATGTTTACGTAACAAGAAAGTTTACTGGTTGTAGATCTCTGTTGTCAAAAATCGTCTAAAGTACACCAAGAGCAGTGTGCAAACTTTTCTGGTTTTTTTTGTACAAATAAAGGGACAAGACGAGCGAGTCGTATACCTGATGGTAAATGATACTCCTGCCTATAACAATGTGGAACTAGTTGCTATACACTGTACCACACGTGCTCTTCTTCACATAAGATCTCGTATCTAAGCGATCTTCAACAACAGACTTACCACTAGTAAATTTTCTTCTTACAGTGTACTTCACTTTACATCACATCAACGTCGCATTGTTATGAACGGATTTATTACTACCATTAGGTGAACATATTGTTACGTCGTTTCGTGTAATAAAAAACGTATCTGATAGCATACATTTTTGATGCATCCGTAGAACTTTGTTGTAGTTTTCGAAGAAGATCCGTTTAAAGCCGTTGGAGAATCCAGTATTCAAATTAAAAATTAACGTTGCCTTTTCGTATCAAAGTGGCTATCATATTACAGGTGGCTGGTCAATAGCCCGACGAAACCTCCACCTATTCGATCTATAGTTATTTGAATGAATTTACCGGTACACACTTGAGCACAGGTGAATTTAATATATTACATAAATGTAGATGCACTATTCTGTAATAAAATTCATTATATTGGAAGACAGTTTTCTTTATAACTTTAAAACTACAGTGGTGACTCGTAAAACGATGTTGATGTTACATCTCTTTCGCACGAGATAATTTGTAATATCTCCGTCACTCTCGCTCCTCCCACCCGCTTCAACGCAACTCTAGTTAGTTGTAGGTACGCTACTACCTACCAGTCGCCGACGAACAGCCGATTGCGTTTCTTCAGTTAAGATTACACAAAATTATACGTTATTTTACGGGAATTATAAACAAAGATGACTTTATTTAATTTTTGAATTATAACACGAGTGATAAATTATTATTTAATATATATTCTTCGAAAGTGAAATAAAGTGACTCAGTTTTTGTTCGTTTCAATTTTGTTTAAAATTGATGTTTTGTGTTATGTATAATGGTATTGTGATTCAATGAAGTACGAGTGTTAGCAGTAGCAGTTTAAATGAATCGAAATATATTCATTGCAGTAGTGGATTCGATGCTACAAGTGAATAAGGTACGACAAAACCGGATATTGTACTAGACAGTTGTTTGACTAGTTCAGACGCTAATAATTGTTGTGGTCATTGAATAAAGAGAAGCCTTTTGTGGAAGGTTCCAATCTTACTCAGATTAAACCGTTAAAGCTTCCCAAGCGTTTAACTCCCAAACAGTCGTGGCTTGATCACACGAGCCGTAAATATTTGTAGTTGTGAGGCTAACAAGGGTACCGCGGACGCGGGCGTTACCTGCCCCAGGTGGGATATCAACAGGTGTAAACTATTAATGTGTTTAAACTAAACAAAACTATTATTACATATCGACACATTTAAGTAACAGCTAAACTACTATGTAATAATATGCTATTACTGTTATTAATGCGAAAATAAGGATAGAATAGGATCGGCTTTGTACTCACTGGATCAAACTTTTTTTAAAATTTTTGGCTAGTTCTTTATCAACATCCCACCTGGCGGTAAGTAAAGAGGTAGTCTAAATGGTAAGGACTAGCCTAAAATAATATTTTTTTCTATTACATAATAAGAGCTCGATCTTTTAGACGAAGAAATTAATTAGAATAATACTCGGATTATTATTAATCTATAATAAAAATAAATGCTTAAACTAGCAGAAAAAGTTGATGTTTTATATATTGTCATTGTTTGTAAAAAAAATATTCCTGGACTAAGAATGTATTAACATTGATAGAAAGTCTATTGTCTGCTCTATTCGTTAACATCTAAAGGCAAGATTGATTTCATAATATTTTTATTCATATTTGATGTTAGGTACAATATGAATCATACTAGCGTCGTTTTGTTGAGCATCTTCGTTCAAATTTGCAAAAGTCTTGTGTCATCGACATTTATAAAATTTAACTCCGATTAGCCTTTTGTGTGCTATGGCAGGTAGACGAACCTTTTGAAAGAATTTTTTGTCTGTAATGGTATGTTAATTTCAAATAGGCATTATTTTACTCTGCTGCTTCGTGAAATGTATTAAAATTCTTCATACTTTTAATATTTTATTCTTTATCTATATAAGGCGATAATTTAACATGGGGGTTGGTGGTAATGTTATTTCCATCTAGCTACCAATCTTATATTACGAATCTGCCCCTGTAAGAGCTAGATTATTCTCATGGAGCACGTATCATCATTAGACTATGTGAAATTGTGATTAAATGCTCACGGTGTGATGAAAAAAGGAATTATGGTTGATATAATGTCCTTTTTAGTAGATTTATGTATGTATGCAGGTTTATAAGAATGCTGGCATTTTCCTCACACAACATTTTGCCCCTCCGGCAGGGTGAGTGTCCGAGTCTCGTCGCCCGTCCAAGTACGATCAACGTCACAAAAAACAAGGAAGATATGTTTTTTTTAAACAATCTTGTACGGCTGCATTCTTACGTTTATTATCTGGTTTATAATGGTGAATACTCTCGGAATATATACATTATCTAAGGACGTAATATTAACAAAATTCTACAATTATTACAATTGCCTCGTATGTTAAGAATAATCACACGCATAACCACTTAAATCTTTACACACAATACATTAACATAGTAAAATAATATAATACATAGACTTATAATAATTGTATATTTACTTAAATTAATTGCTTTTCTTATAGCCTATGGTTTGAAATTTACAATAGTTATCCAAACATAAATTTCTGTGATATGATTTTATTTCAATATCATAAATATTGTATGAAATTTATGCGAGGACATGTCATTAACCTTTTACAATTTTAATATTTAACAGCAACGTAATCACGCAAAGAAATAAATGTTATAATATTAAACAAACTGAAAACATCTATAATTTATTGTTAAAAAAGTGAATTAATTGTAATGGTTATAATTAGCTATGAACACATTAACGGTTGACGATTTGTAAATGACTTTTTGCTGTGTACAAAGATTTTGGAGTTAAAAGACAACTTTTATGTCAATTAAATTCAGTTACAGTAAAAACCATTTTAGCGTTCATTTGATTATTTAAAGGAATTTTTAATTCTTTAATTTTATTAGATTTTTTAAACATTAAAATATAGACACTATACAAAATATGACTTGTTCATAAATAGCTTTATAGTACATCTCAAAGCGTGAAAGGAGCTTTGGTATGCGGCGGATGTCCCTGTGCCTCGCGACTCCGCCTTTGAAACAAACTGCTTAGCTATAATATATACGCTCAGTGCAGAAACAAAATACCTTATGTACTTAGTATCACAGTACAAGGATAAGAATGCGATCATATTATATTTCTTACTTATCCTTGTTTTCATTTAAACGTAAACGTATTTTATTTAATACCAGCATACTCTACCACGCGTTGCTGTGGCTAAAATTTTTGTTATATTACATTGTAGTAAGTTATTTACGGAGAAAGTTACAAGAATATAAGTCATGGGCACTAGCATCCTTTTTCATATAGTTGCCATTTGGAAAATAGAGACCTCCATAATTTGAATTTGATATACACTTCAGTCTAAAACATGGCCGGCTATACGAACACCAAATATTTAAAAAGTAATAACATTAAATTTCACTGTATTACGCTTACTACAACATAAGTTATACTTTAGCCTCTGCAATACGTGGTGGTTATGATATTAAATTGTAGCTAACATTAAACGTTGATACATTTAACACAGCTCCATCTATTGAATACTAACTCAAATAAAAAGGAGTATGTTAGACGATGAATGAATGAAAAGCAAATAAAGTAAATAGAAAATAATAAAGGATAGGTATGGAAGGAAATATGAAAAGGAATAAGAATCAAATGTATAAGATTGGAAAATAAATATAAGAGAATGAAGGTATTGATGAACTGACCCCGAACCCACTAGACCGGGGGAACGAGATTTTTAAATTAAACATAAAAAAAAAATACTAACTCAATCCAGTCAACAGATACCGACTTCTGTTGGTATTGTTTAGAAGTAATAATATATAATTGTGATTATGAGATATTAAAAAAAATTATTTGCATTAATGTAATATTGCGACTATAAATTGAGATATAAGTTATCCTATCTCTCAAGTTAGATCAAATGACACGCGATGTGCAAATTTGATTAAAATCGGTTAAGTAGTTTAGGAGTCCATCGCGGACAAATACTATGACACGTAATTTATAAATATTAAGATTAAGATAACACTGTTGCGATAGTTAGTATGGTGAAATCGTTAAATCAGAGACCTACCAATAAAATTGATTAACAACAACAATTGTATTAGATATTAGAAGAATGTTGTAGTTTTTTAATATGATACGATAGTGTATATTTATGACAAGAATCAATGGACGATGAGCAGTAATAAAATTTGGTTTCAATAAAATCTTTATAAAGTATTCTCTTGGCCTCAAGTATAATGAAGCTGTAACAGCTAATAAATTAACGTTAATAAATGAACTTGTTTCGTAAATGTAAATAGCCATTTTATCGTATTAAACTTAATCTTTATATTTATCAAAAAAATTCGAGTTTCATTGGTTATTTAGTTGTTTTTGTAAGTTTATGTCAGTTCAGGTCTTATTGCTGAGATAAAGTCATAGTTATGGAGTACGTAAGCTTAACTTAAGTTTTATTATGTTATATTGGCATGAAGATATGAAATCATTATTTTCCTTTTAATGTCTACATTAGGTCCTGTTGATATAAAACGAAGCGTTAACTATCTCGAGTGTCGAGTGCAGTGGTTTATGCAGTTAGGTGACCGGTCGATAGCGGCCTCAGGCTGCACCGGTTGTGTAACACCTGCACCTACGAAGGCTTTTAAATACGTGATACCAGTCTTCTGCTAGTCAATGGACAATCCATTAAAATTACTAACAAAAATACTTCCAAATGTTTATACAATTTCTATTGTAATTGATCGCTGTTTCTTCCGGTAATTCCTAAACCTTTTCGTAAAGTATGTTTAAAAAGTAATTATTATCTACGTAATCACAGGATGATTAAACAGAGAAGTTTCAGATTAAACAGAATATAAATA
>DWHU01001818.1:0-11312 GCA_018247975.1 Parides photinus
GGGCAGGCGAATGATATTTTCTACTGAAAAATTTGATGATGACTTCATCCGTCTCTATGTTTATTTTTTGATATAAACGTTACTAATACTGTTCATATCACACGGTTGTGTTTTGAACTGTGTGCTGCAATTGTACTACTATATAAGGAATCGTGTTTCCAGGGATACTACAAAAAGGCGACGGTACTAATATCTATCTGAAGCACAAGCCGCGTTTGATTATCACGACGCTGGGCGACGGGCGACAGCGCGCGTTGGAGTGCGGCGGCGCGTGCGCGGGGCCGGCCGCGCGCCAGCGGCTGCTCGCGCCGGTCGCGCTGGCCGCCGCACCCGACGGCGCCCTTTACGTCGGAGACTTCAACCTCGTCAGAAAGATTAACACAGACGGAACTGTCAGGACTATTGTGAAACTCAAGTAAGTTTTTCATTGTTTAATAAACCGCTGTTACTTATTCCTCTGACGCAGAAACCGCCGGCGTTGCATATCTTTATAACTACAAAAAAAAACTCTTACAAAACAGATATAAAAGTGATCAAGGTATATAAATTTTAAAACAATACAATACAGATACAAAATAATCTCAAAACTTTACCTGGAAACATTATTTAGCGTATAAATAAATTATTAAAGAAAGTAGATTTAACGGTTTTTCTACAAAAACGCTAGGCATAAAAAAATAAGCACGTTGCGTCGAAAGTTAAAAGTTAATTACAAGATAATTTTTCTGTTGCAGCGCTACTCGAGTTTCATATCGATACCACATGGCACTGTCACCATTAGACGGCACGCTCTACATCTCCGATCCCGAGTCTCATCAGATCATCAAAGTGCGCGACACAAGCGATTATAGCGACCCGCAACATAACTGGGAAACGGTCGTCGGCTCGGGGGAAAGGTGCCTGCCGGGAGATGAAGCACACTGCGGCGACGGCGCCTTAGCGAGGGACGCCAAACTGGCTTACCCGAAAGGAGTTGCAGTATCTATTGACAATGTTCTGTATTTTGCTGACGGTACCAATATCCGTATGGTCGACAGAGATGGCATCATCACCACTGTCATTGGTAATCACATGCATAGAGCCCATTGGAAACCTATACCCTGTGAGGGCACTTTAAGTGTTGAGGAAGTCCACTTACGTTGGCCCACTGAACTTGCGATCAACCCTCTCGACAATAGCCTCCATATTATCGATGACCATATGATCCTCCAAATGGCCCCAGACGGAAGAGTCAAAGTTATAGCCGGCAGACCTCTCCACTGTCCTTCACCCCTGACTGGATACGATATGGAGCTTGCAACTTACGCTACTCTTGTTATGCCACAAAGCATAGCATTCGGCGCAGCCGGGGACTTGTATGTAGCAGAAAGTGATTCACAAAGGATAAACCGTGTTCGCCTTATTACCACTGATGGCAAAATCACATTGTACGCAGGAGCCGAGTCTAAGTGTAACTGCCTGGAACGAGGATGCGATTGCTTCGAAGCCGATCACTTCCTTGCCTCTAACTCAAAATTCAATACGATTTCAGCGGTGATTGTGAGTCCTGATGGAATTGTTCATATCGCTGACCAAGCAAATTATAGAATCCGTTCCGTGATGGCAAGTATACCTGATGCAAGCGGCGCCAGAGAGTACGAAATTTACTCACCCGATACCCAAGAGATTTACATTTTTAACAGGTTTGGTCAACATATAATGACCAAAAACATACTAACCGGGGAGAACAACTACGTATTCACATACACAGTGAACACTAGTAACGGAAAACTTAGCACTGTAACGGACGCAGCAGGGAATAAAGTATTCCTCTTGCGCGATTACTCTAGTCTCGTCAACTCCATAGAGAATACGAAAGGACAAAAATGTCGTCTAAAAATGTCAAGAATGAAAATGTTGCAAGAGCTGCGGACCCCTGATAACTTCAACGTCACATTCGACTACCACGGTACTACTGGTTTGTTGAAAGCTAAGTACGACAGCACGGGACGAAGCTACATTTATAAATATGACGAATTCGGTAGACTTACTTCAGCAGTTACTCCGACTGGTAGAATTATCAACTTGACTTTCGATCTTAGCCTCAAGGGCGCTACTGTACTCGTAAGCGAAAATAACAGGAAACCAATATCGATCCTCATTAAGGGATCGTCTGTGTACACTAAACGAGGAGAAGCAGAAAAGAGAACCATTATATCGACAGATGGGAGCATCTCTTCCAGTTTACCATGGGGTCATGTTATTTCCACTGATACCGTTCCATACACAATTTTGTCAGAAATCGATCCAATCCTCGGCGAAAGTTACCCAGTACCAGCTAAACAGAGGACCGAAGTCGGTGGCGACTTAGCTAACAGATTCGAATGGCGTTATTTCTTGAGAAGATTGCAATCTAATAAAGGAAAGAGTAATAAAGCTGTAGCGCAGATCGGTCGAAAGTTACGTGTAAATGGTGAAAATCTCCTCACCCTCGAATACGATAGAGACAGTTCCTCTGTTGCTGTGTTCATGGATGATAAAGTGGAACTCTTGAACGTTACTTACGACAGAACAGCCAGACCGGTTAAATGGGGTCCCAGAAGCGGAATCTTTGCTGAAGTTGAACTTGACTATGACAGATTCAACAGACTCACCAGTTGGCGTTGGGGTGACCTCAATGAAACCTATGGATACGATAGGGCCGGAAGGTTGCATGAAATACGCTACGGTGATGGCTCTGCGCTGGCTTATTCGTTCCGGGATATGTTCACAAGCTTGCCGTTGAAAGTGACTACACCACGAGGTAGTGATTATCTTCTAGACTATGACGATTCTGGTGCTTTACAAAATTTGACAACACCTAGAGGACACATTCACACATTTGCATTGATGACGTCACTTGGTTACTTCAAATATCAATACTTCTCGCCGATGAATCGTCACCCATATGAAATCCTTTACAACGACGACGGCCACATGTTAGCTAAAATCTTCCCGCACCAGTCGGGCAAGATTCTGTATGTGTACGATAGCACTGGCAAACTTGAGACGATACTCGCCGGAGCGTCTGCCATCAGGTATGTGTATCATGAAAACACACATCTGGTGAAGAACGTCGAGATAACCGACCCCGATTATGAACTGAAACAGGACTACAAATACCACGCAGGCATACTAAAAGACGAAAAAATGAAATTCAATTCCAAGAGCGGTCTAAATAACGCTCACTTTAAGTACCAGTATGACGGAAACGCGCGGCTTTCGATGATTGATGCCAATATCAATAGTAAAGAAATGCCGCAGCTGAAACTGAAGTACAGCCAGAACCTCGGAATGTTGGAAGCTGTGAGCGATCTCAGAATATACAGGAATACATTCAATCGCTCCGTTATGCAAGATACTAGCAAGCAGTACTTTACGATCACAGACTATGACGACCACGGCAGAATAAAAACAGTTTTGATGAATATCAAATCCTTCGATGTGTTCCGCTTAGAATTGGAATATGACGTCAGGAATCGAATCAAAACTAAAAAGCTTATGATCGGCGACACGTCATCGAACGAGCGCATCAGTTACAATTACGACGGTCACTTAATGGAGGTGGTGGGCTCTGAAGACGACTGGAAATACGTTTACGATGAGAACGGCAATGTAATCGGTATAATCGAGCACGGGGAGAAACGCTACCTCGGCTACGACATCGGCGACCGTGTCGTGCAGTACGGCGACTTGGAATTCAGCAGCTACGACGGCCGCGGGTTCGTCATTAGGCGAGGTGAACAGAAGTACAGGTACAACTCACGCGGCCAGTTTGTACACGCTTTCGAGCGCGACAAATTCCAAATGTGGTATTATTACGACGACAGGAATCGGCTGGTGGCTTGGAAAGATGACAAGAACAATATCACTCAGTTCTTCTACACGAACCCACAAACACCGAACTTGATCACGCACATGCATTACCCCAAAGCCGAGAAGACCGTAAGATTCCTGTACGATCAAAGAGATTTCCTCACATGTATTGAGACTGAAGACCAGAGATTCTATGTTGCCAGTGATCATAACGGATCGCCTCTTGTCGTATTTGACGTGAACGGAGAGATAGTGAAGGAAGTTAAACGCAGTCCTTTCGGTAAAATTGTCAAAGACACTAACCCAGGGTTCTATGTACCCGTAGACTTTCATGGTGGTATACTGGATTACAACACAAATTTAGTGTACTTGGACAATCGATTGTATGATCCGGTGGTCGGGCAGTGGATGACGCCGAGCTGGGAACACCTTGCAACCAAGCTGAGCCTGCCCACTGATATATTTATCTATCGATTTAAGAACAATGATCCGATCAATAAGCATCAGAATGTGCCTTACATGACGAACTTGGCTAGCTGGCTGCAACTCTTCGGATATGATCTTGCAAAGATGATGGGTTCTAAATATATCACAGACATGGTCTTCCAGCCCATGACGTCTGTGACCGCTCCACAGTTAGCTCCTGATTTTGGTGTTATGTCCGGACTTCAATGCATCATCGAAAAGGTACTTTCCATTACAATGTTAATTTGTATGAAAAATTAAACGAAAAAGCTGTGATCCATAGTTAATTTGGATTGTTTTAAGTATTTTCAGACAGTTTATTTGAACTTTTGTTTTCTAGGTAAATGACAAATTATCGGACATCGACTTCGTGCCTACACCGCTGCTTAAAATGGAGCCTATAACGAGAAACCTTCTCCCGAGAGTCTCGTACAAACGAGGAGTCTTCGGCGAGGGCGTTTTGATATCGAGGGTAGACGGAAAAGCGTTCATAAGCGTTGCGGACGGCGCCAACAGTGTGGTTGAAGACGTCATCACGACTGTCTTCAACAACTCTTATTTCCTCGACGTGCACTTCAGCATCCACGACCAGGACGTCTTCTATTTCGTTAAGGACAACTCGTTGAAGATTCGGGATGACATGGAAGAGCTACGTCGACTCTCTGGAAAGTTCAACGTATCGCAAGACGAGACCAACGACCAAGGATCAGAGGTAGGCTACCTCTGTGTATAATTGTATATAAGATATTAACCTATTTATATAAAGTAAGAGTATACTATTTATATGGAATTAAAAGTTCCACTGCCTTCATAGCTTCTGTCTTTATGTGTACCATAACTTACAATTTGCAATTTTAATAACACATTAAGGTATCATATTTTCTTTTAAATTCTTTCCTCAATATCAATCAAAGTAGCATAATCTAGTAATTCCGAATATATTATAATCCAACCGCTTAGTAAACATGAAAATTGTTCATGTTTCAGGTCCGTGTTCACGCGGTGGGCAAGGGTTCGGCCCAGGCAGTGATCGTGTTGCGTTACGGAGTTGACCCGGCGCAGGAGCGGATCAAGTTGCTGAAGCACGCGCACAAGCGGGCCGCCGCCCGCGCTTGGGAGCGCGAGAAGGCCCTCGTCGCGGCCGGCTGGGAGGGCAGGGGCTCCTGGACCGAGGAGGAGAAGGAGGAGCTCATCTCGCACGGGATCGTCGACGGGTGGGCCGCGAGGGACGTGCACTCGGTGTCGCGGTACCCTCAGCTGGCGGACGACCCTGCCAACATCGTGTTCGTGCGCGACGGCCGCAGGAAGCGGAGGAAGAGCGGGCGCGCGCGCCACCGCTCGTGACTTCCCTCGCGGCACACGACTGCTTCTAAACGTTTGCTACGGTTTTAGTTCTTACTACTTTCGCTGGACCTGAAGTGTTTCATCGCATACAAAGCTATATCTCGTGAGTTGTAACTGGATAATGACTTTCCTGTAAAGTGGTTTCTTGTGATTTTTATGATGATACATTACGCGCGAGAAAAAATCAGGTATACAACCGGCTCCGGATGTGGATTCTTTTGTGAGTTACACTCGTATGTAGGCAGTAGGAACTGGAGCTGCGGCCCGTTCGCTTCACTCATGTACTTACGCTTTGAATTTAATTTACGATTGTATCGTCCCCTTCAATGAATCTCACAAAATAACTCACAGGGTAAAAGAATCATAAAATCAATAAAATAATAACTGTGCATAATATGAAAAACGAAATACTCGAATGTAATAATTGTTTTGATATTACTTTACCATTTTTTATATATATAATTTAGCCCTTTACATAATCGTCGCTTGGATAATTTCGCAAACCATGTATTCCTATCGTGTATTAGCCAAATATTTTCTTTCTATCAATACGTATAAGTATTTGTAAATAGCATTTAATTATTGTAACTATTCATTTAGTGACGCTAAAGCTAAGTCCTCTATTACTTCGCAATACTATCTAACTATTTAAGCAATAATTTTATATTTTACTCTTAATGCTCTTCTCCAAAATTACACTTATTAGATAACAAGTAAGATTTAGGTGAAGATTCCAATCATGTGTCATTACTGCTGGAACTTTCCAGGTATTTTATTTTTATCGTATTTTAGCGTTTGTAATATTTCGTGTTTCTAAAGAGCTTCATCATATACAATGATATGACAAATAAACCTTCCTCCGTTACTACAGAAACAACAACAAAGAACTTTCGTCTCAAATTTAAATTAATAAGCAGCCCCGCTAATGTTCCCAACAGTGGGACTCATCAGGTCTAACATCAAATGGCGTCAGTGCTATTTATCCACCACACCTACCAAGTACGGGTTGGCGGATCCGATATATACATACATATATAGATGAATTTAATTTTTATAATCCCTTGAATATTATGTGAATATGCTATAATTAGTAATGGTATTAATACCACCACATAACACCAAATAACAAAAGCCTAGGCCTAAAATTTATCTCTTATTAAACCTATTAAGAATTTTATAGTGACGTTCATCATTTAATAGATTGTTTTAAATATATGTTGGATTAGTTTGTGCTTAGTGCACATTACCGCGGGTCTGCTACACACACATCGATAGTTTTCCGCAGTACTGATCTATTTAGATCATTCTCCTAATAGTAAATCCATTACAAGTTATATAATAGGAAACGTTATACGTATACTGTGCATGCGTTGTGCAATAATCGAAACGTAGGTTAAACGGTGAAACTTTAGGATCACACTTCTTGCTGACTTAGACTGCGTATATTTCTTAGAGACTGATGGTTTTAAACTATTTAATTTCCTTTAGTATTTTGGCTGCGGCCATTGCGCCCGATTTTTTCTCCTAATACGTTCTGCTCGTCAAAGTAGTTTCATATTTAGTTTTTAGCGCGGATTTTCACCGCTTCTCAGTAAACGTTTAGAAATAAATTGCTGTAGCAGGTAGTATCTTTTATGATTCAATGAGCTACGAATCTCTTCTTTCCTCGATGCTCCTTAGTGTCATTAAGATGCGCATTGGCCTCAGTTAACGGTAACTATAAGTACGTATCCTGCGAGCGAATCCTTAATGATAAGTCAGTAAGAAGCTAATCTAATGTAATTAAATATTAACGTAGATTTATAGTTTATGTCCATGAATGTGTATCGTTTAAATTGTGGTGTCTATTTCATGTTAGAGGTACTAATTTAAATGCTAGTTGACTGAGCGGTCAGAGATAGGGAGTCGATGATATTTTTTACGGAAAAGGTATTATTGGGGGGTATTCGGGTATTTGGGGGAGTGCGGGAGGCCGGGTCCGCGGACCGCGAGTGCGCAAGTGATATTTTTGCAAAATGTGACTAAACAAAGCAATACATTGTAATGTAATACGTCTTATTTCTTTTAAATAACTATAAGATTTACGTTAATTTGAATGAATAATACAACTATATATATTATATATATATTCTATACATAAATAAATCTGTTGTGAATGTAGTTATTCGTTTCGCGGTGATATTTAGTCGAGCGTATCTTTTTTATGATGTATAAAGAATTCTAATTTGTAAATAGGTACTTAAATATTGTATCGTGTAAAAATATTGTACATATCTTACGCTTGAATTATTTATAACGTATCGTTCGTAAGGTTTTTAGACTATCAATTGTATTGTACGATAGCGGGCAGACCGCCGCCGGCCGCCGGGGGCCGGGGCGGGTGCCGAGGGGGCAAACGCTCGCCTCACCTAACATTTTCCTAGTATCATAATCGTTGAAATGAAAACTGTTTCGCTTTCAGTATTTCCTGTATCTCTGCCGCATTGGGTGGTTTCATTTCGTTATCGACAGTTAGGTGCCATACAGCGTCGGTTGTCGAAGCGAGGGGAATATTTCAGAATGGTATATCGTCGAATAAACAACAGGCAATCTAAGCTTCTAGACATTTTAGTCGTCACGTGATTTACGTAGATCTGAATTTCTCGTGCTGAATCTGAAATTTAATTTGTACTATTGTAGATACGAGACGTAGGTTCCAGGATACTCTGTGTATAGATAGTGTGCGCTGTACCCGCGCGGGAGTGCCGGCGCGGGAGTGAGAGCGTGCTATATGAAAGGTGATGTAAGAGTGTACAATAATAAATATAGAAGGTATTCTAATGGAATATGTAATAAAAAAACTTTAAAATTTAAAACTGTTTCATTTTTATTGCAACACAACCTTTATTTACTAAACGTCTTCGTTAAATTTAAAGTACTCAGTCAAAAATCATATAATCTTCGCTACATTTGTTACGGAAACGGATACGCAAAGGTTTACCTAAAAGTAAAAATACTTTCTAAGAAACATAAAAATAGGTAAATTTCTCAGATAATTTATTAACTTTACTTTGCTTGCAAAAAAGATTAAATATACTAAACTTTGCAGATGATATATCTCGAAATACAATGTGAAATAAAAGATTTTTTTAATATGATAACATCCTGCAGAGTAATGATAAAATTTATAAATATCAAACATTATCACTATAATGATATAAGGCAACATGGAAATGGTATAATTAAAGGAATATGCAACTCTATAAAAATAATTTATTTTCGAAAGTGCACGGATACAACCAGTGATGAAGATATGTATAGCAACGTCTACTACACTACTCGACTGCAACAAGAGCTAACATGTACATAAACTTACAATTACACTACATTCACCAAAGCAGGTGATTTAATCACAATACAAAAAAAAATATCTGCACAAGAGACAACGACCGTCATTCATTAAAATTCAACAGCTGATAAGGACATCAAAAATAACGAGACCTGTTTTCTTGTATATTAACTTTGATAGGTATCATTACTCTAACTAGGTTATGTTTTTGATACTTTTAATGACGCAGTCATGAATATGAAAGACGCTGTAGTTACCAGAGTAACAAGAATTAATAATTTCAGACTTAATGCGACGAGCACAATGTGGCCCTATTTAGTGCCATATTCGCGTATTGCTTCCTGGTCGGTTGGTCAACTGAACATTCAACTCGTCTCATCACTTAACAAAAAAGTATAAGTTTGTCGACCAGACCTCAATAACAATAACTAGAAAACCGCACAATTTTTAACTTGCATTATACACCATAAATATACAAATTGTTATAATAAAATTTACATATTACATATAGGCAACAGTTATTACAATAACATTTACAATTATGGTTAATTTTAATAACCCAGATAAAAATTTAAGCTTGTTGTCAACTACTTGTTTATGAATAGTACACACTAATAAACAATCGTCCACAAAACTTACTGTTCATTTCCGATATACTTATTTACCTTTAATAATAAAATAATTTACTTAATAATATTCTTGTGTACAACATAACGAATTAATAAAAAATAAAAAAAAAAACTTGCTACTGGCTGGTATTATCGTTTCCAATCGTCTTTTTGACGACTGTCATTACATGGCGGGAAAAATTAGTAATCGTAAAAAATGTATAGAAATGTAGTCCCGAAGGCAATCCCAAAAATTTTTTATCGTATGGGAGTGTTTACTATACTTTGGAATGGCATTTAATACTTAACTATATATTTGAAAGGAATGTATCTGTTAATTATCATAATTATAAATCTAGATGATGGCAGGAGGTCGAGAATTTTTTTCTTGATTAACTCCTGGTAAACATGCTAGTAATCGGTCTATTTTAATGACACAGTAGCCTTACATAATAACTATTGTTCTGGAGAAAATCATTTTTAGAAAACTATATATGAAAAAGCAAGCTCCATCCTTTTATTGAAAACATCAAGAAGTCTGTTTAATATATCAATAATATATAAATCTGTTTATTTTACTAATGGAAAACATAGACGCGTAATAGCCATTGCTTAACTTGCTACACAAACACCGAAGCCACAACTGGTGTCCTTTCCCCGGGGTCAAAGTATTTTTTGAAGGTATCTTTAAGTCATCTCACACTGCCTAGATTAGGTTAGTCGGAGGTTTTCAATATCCTATTTGTATAAGAACTTTCAAACAAACAGCAGTGTAGTTTCTGAGATGATTGCTGAAGATATAATGTAATTTACCGAATGCCTCAACGTAAGGCGCAGGACCGGATCATTTTCTTTTCACTAGGTCAGTTCACTTTATTTTTTTCCAAAACTCAGTCTGACTTTTTTAATATTTTGGAACTTCTTGCTTGAAGAATTACTAAGCAATGTACGATTGTAACAGCGTCGTCTCTCGCTATTATTCCTCGATGGGTCCGGTGACCCGGAGCAGGGTTTTGTCCCAACGCGCCATTGCATCCTCATTGATGTGGTCTATGTCCCAGCGCTGGGAATTCGCTCCGCCACAACGGTTTATAAAAAGCTTGCGCGTCGCCTTCGCCCAGTCCAGACAATTCTCGTTCCCGCCGTGCTTTAGCTGCTTCGTGTTCTGTTGGAGAATAAAATTTTTCACGTGGCTTCGTAAAAAAAACCTTTCCAAAAATGTCATTCTATTGGTAAATCATAAACAGGTCCATAACGATAAGCCATTAGTTAAGATGACATACACTGTACTATATTTTTGACTACAGAAATAGGTGCTGCAGCAATCACTAAATTCACTGTCTCTAGCACCGTTGACTGACTAGTCAAGGAAAACATTTTTTTATTACTCACCAGGTCATACCTCCACAACTGGTTTCCGCCGCCCAAGTGGCAGGAGTATATTATGATAGGCTGCTCGGGCGTTGAGTCTGGGACATCCCAGCACATGTTGCGGTCTCTAGACCTGCAAGTACAAATTACGTGATCAAGGCGTACTACGGAAAAAATGACACGATAGCTACAAATCGTGTGGTACTAATCTGTTACGGATGCTTCTCCGGAATCTTTCACCTGATGTCTTTGTGCCAAGACAGTAGAAACTGCTGCTCGGTGGAAGCGGACTGCACGCAAGACTTGAGCTCCAGCGACGCGCCCTGCTCGCCGCGGTGCATATCCACACAAAGCTGCCCGTG
>DWHU01001819.1:0-11308 GCA_018247975.1 Parides photinus
CTAAATGTAATAGTTTAATGGCATCTGTAGTTGATATAAGGAGTTACGAATACTGTGTGAGCTTACAGCAGCAGAGCGCAGTTAATTTTCGTAAGATGTTTATACTCATCAAAATATTTCCAATTACAATTTGATAAATGCATATGATACAAACATATTACTTTACATTAGTTTGCCCGATTGTAAATGATACGTACAATACCTTTAAATGTAATGATAAGCCAACTGTGCTACATTATATGCGTCGTATTAATATTATACGAATATTTTAAAACAGTGTGGTTTAGTTTTATATAAAAAAATACAATTATCGTGATGAATTCCTATGTCCTCGTGAATTTCCGATCCGCGATGTCTCAGGAATCCACGATTTCTCAGTTTCTGGGGATCGAATACGTTATACGTCTTGAAAAGGCACGGGTTCGATTCCTACTGAACTTGAGCTGCCGGTGAAGGAAAACATCGTGAGGAATCCAACATGTATCAAGTATAACAGCTTTTATGATATTCGTTCGTGTGCACATTGGTCTATGTTCTGCACCTTAACACATCTTTTCAGTACATGGCGCAGCGTTACTCGAATTATACGAAGTCAGAGGAATGTTTACGTGGGGCGAGAGAGAAGGAAAAACACTACCTTTTGTAATATTAAATATAGCAAATTTCAAAGATTGGTTACTAGATGTGATGATACTAAAGTCAGTTAATGTGTGACAAAGTTTTACATTCAAACATATAAATAAACTTGTGCTTATACAATACATTATAATGACAGTTATGTTTTTATTGTAAAGTCTATCGATTACATATTTATCAAAAGGGATCTGATCTCTGGAAAAATTGCCAATTCCTACATTTTTAAACATTTATTATCATAGAGATGAACAAAGTTTATTTACAAAGGTATGTTCATATAAGGATAACAATTTTTTTAACAATATAAAAGTGTTACACTTATGCCTTGAATGAAGATTCATAAATGTTTATCGCAAAATAATGTTATGAGCCAAATAATAGGCCCTGAAAACTAAATACATGAGAATGTATGGTTTGCTCTTTTCTGTCAAAGTCATTGTAACATTAATACTGAGAGCATTAACATTTCAGTACATAAAAAACTACCATCTAAAACTGAGAATAGCAGAGAATCTTTCAAGAGAATTTCATACCTAAATGAACAAATTCATATTTTATAAATATAACCTCAAGTTAATATATTAAACATCAACAGTTTCCATAAAAAAAGCTGAATAGTCTTACAGATTTGTATCAATCTCTTTATCTAATTTCATTTTATTAGAGTAATTAAAAGTCGAAAGTAATTTTAAGCAAGAATTTATTACTTATATTACATTCCTGTACCAGCTCAGTCGCCTTAATGGATGATATAATAGGCATTAGATTAGATAATAAACATAAGAGGCACTCCGGGTTATATCAGCATAAATATCATCTGCATGCATTCCATCTATTGATCAGAAATTAGTAGGAAGTTTAACCTTTCAAGACTGAAATTTATTGATAATGTTGGATAACTTCCTCCTGAGCCAATCATTCCAGCTTCATGACCACTTCATGCTCCGTCACTTGTGTCAGAGTACAGCAGAGTCTGCATTCTTTTCAGACACCATAGGTACAATGCGCCTAGCTGTTTCACTCATGACAAACTAAAAGCAAAAAAAAACTGCCGCTATAATAAGGCCTAACCATATTGTATTATAGATAAGTTAATAATGTTATTTATCCCTTTATATAGGTAGGTAGTCATGCAGTAATAATATCAGTAGTATTTTTTGTGGGGATTGAACCCTCTAGTTTGTGTGTCGCTTTTTACAACCACTATATCAACTAGGCAATCAAACATCATTACAACTGTCTTTTAAATTGCAATAAAATTGGTTTAATATATAAGACAGACAAACTTGCAATTTAAATTTTATAGGAAGTCAAAAAAAATATGGATCCCGTGAAATATATATTATTCTAAACATCGCCAACTCAAGGTAAATTACTGCAACTGTGGCATTGTATACTATAATACACATTAGTAAAAAACACGACAAACCTTTAAAATTAGTATTACAAAACAAGTCAAAAAATTTGCATTAATTCTCATAGCGACAACAGTACATAAATAACAAATATTTAGATATGTATATTTTTCTAAAAAACATACATATTTAGGGATTAACATAAAAATATAATAAAACTTACCCTAGATAAACTTGGGCGACACATATTGGTTATTTTTCAAAACTGATTTAAAACTATGACAGATAAACGTCTGGAAATGACAGGCTAAAAATTATTTTAGATTGACTGTATATTTTTATAAAGTTGTAATAGCAGAAAAAAACAAATAATAAATTTATACAAAATTAAGACAAGAGTTAAGTGGAAAGTATGCAATTAAAACACACGTAGCGTACAACCATCGTTTGCCGAGTGAAACGACGAACTGGCGATTCTGTATCGAACTGGTCGTATTAGTAATCGATTGAAAAGCATTTTAGCGGCGTACTTCGGGAGAACAATTAAAATTTTAGGTCCGCATTGATAGTTGGCAAGTAATATTCGTAACTTGCATTTATGGAGCAACATACAAAAATATTTAAATAAATCCATCTACAACTAAAACTTATTTTATATTTGACGTAGTGCTACTACACTATCATCGCTATTTCATGTATCAATCAATACAAGTAAATTAATATTTGATATTCACTAAATAGCAAGTACAAAAATCCTCAACAGGATTGTTAAGTATTGGACTGAATATAGTGATCAAGTGGTAGGTCTTGTTATACCTAATTTTATTAACCACATCAGAAATAAAGAAATTTGACTATTTAATAAATGTATTTAATTATACCAGTTTAACTCGCATTTTTCAAAATATTTCTGTATAAATAATAATAATCCAATCAAATAATAAATTATTTGTTAGTTTATTATTTCATAAATATGTTCTGGCAGACACTAAACATTGTTAATTGCATCTTTTAAATTTGATCGCATCCCTATTTACGACAAGATACTGTGAATTTTTTTGAAAACGTGCAAGACGTTTTACGATTGGAAGAAGATTTTTGCTGTAATTTTATAGATTTGCAAGGTAATGTACTATATAAAATTTAATTATAAGTTTTAAATAACACCCGCACCTATTTTTTAGCAACATTCGTATCATTTTAAATACCAGAAGAACTTTTATCTAAACTACTATGCGAAATTTTTCGCAAAAAATATTTACTTTAATTCATGTTTCTGTTTAAATTAATTACGTTTATTACGTTAATATTTTTTATAAGCAAATTGTTCAATATGTGGATTATTATCCAACCGAATTGATCCAGAAATTGAAAATAATTTCAATATGTTCAGAAAGTTTTCTAAGAAGTTTGCATTTTAAACAAAAAAAGGAGTTATCTTTTACGTACGATAATATTATTGGCCATCGACGACTTTTGATAATGTTAAAATAGAGAAAAACAAATCTATGATTGGTCGGCGATTTTAGACAAAAACAATTACAAAATTTCTAAAAATTATCTAATTATAAAACTTATCAAAATACTAAACTTGAATCTACATCTTTATAATTTGTAACAAAATTGAAAACAGTTTGTATGGCACGATCAAAGTTACGATTATGTTGACATTCAATATGGCGGTATGTCGACAGTGCTGTGCTGTGTCGTGGTGAGATTTGTTCATTTATTCGTTTTGTGTTCGTCCATTTATAACCATATTTGAGAAAAAATTGCGATAAATTATCGCCGGTGCGTTTAATCGATTTGGTTTGCTATATTTGTTAAGAGTATGGGTTCTAGTTGGAGTTGGCTACCGACGTTTTAATTTTCGCTCGTCGGTAGTACGATTGGACGGACGATACCTACCTAGATAGCATAAAATGTAGAGCAATACTCCAATCCATCGCTTTGTTGTAATCCTTCGTAATTATAACCATTTTTGCATTTGAATTGTAGCCTTAATTGTCGTAGTTTTGCACGGTCTCTGGTGGCGTTCAGTTAATCTTAGATTACTTTATATCTTTCTCCAAGTTTGCTTCGCCAGGAGATTCATTTATTTAAAAGAGTATGAAACTATATAGATAATACTAAACATTTTTATTTAAAAAAATGTGTAATTTTGAATCAAATAAGATTACCACTCTGGATGTCAGAGATGTTGCAAAATCCAACTGATCTCAAGCAAAATTTTGACAATTTTTTTATTTCATTTACATAGGTAGCCAAGTTTAACAAAATATCATCAGTGAAACTAACACATGTGGCACAGTGCTCCGATTCAGCAAGCATTGAAGACATCTGGGGATATAGTGTAACATAATCCAACCTTGTTTGATTGTTCAGTGTAATTGGTGATAAAATTGTGGTGGTGAAAAAAACTTGGTGGTGTCCTCAACAGTGAATTAAAAATGTGATTTAACTTTTAAAACTTATTTACTACTCTACATATATACATACATATATATAGGGTATAGTTCCAAACATTTATATATTTCTGTGATATATTGGTATATAAATATACAAGGAAACCTTCAAGAAATAATGTCCAACAATCCTCAGTGGAAAATGTTCCAGCCGCCAGATTCACCCAGCTGCCCTTTGCAGGATCTTTTAGACCTTCACCAATCCAATACGCAAAACAAACAATTTTTCCGATCTGGTGAATATTTTGTTTCTTTTCACATTAGATGTAAATAAAGATGTTTAATAATTTGTATCACCATAGTTTAGTATTATTTTTACATTATCAATTAAAACACATTTCTTGTTAGCGACATCAATGCATTAATTTCTGTAAATGTTGCTACACTGCTAAATATGATCCACCAAAGATTGTTGCAAAGCATGCTAATTATCTGTCATCCTGTTTCTGCCCCCTATATAAAGGATACTGTGGGATGCTGCAAAAAGTTGCTTTTTATGACACTTAACTCTTACTTATCTGATATAATGCTTTATCACTGCTGTTTGTGGTTTTAATATTAAGAGAAATAATGAGAAAGTACTGTTGATCAGCCTTAAACCTTACCATAACCATAGAATTGAAGCTTCATTAATAATAAATGTGTATTAACTGGTAAAACCTGTTAACCTATTTCATTTATTTCCAAATAATATTAAATTGCTTGTACATATGATTGTATATTCATAATAGTTTAGGATAACATATTCTACTGATCTACAATACTTAAATATTTATATTTGTTAAAAGGTAATTATAGCAGTGAATATCCGAGTTCACCAAGAGATAACTTTAATAATATGAACAAGTCTAGTGGAGGAAGCCGCTATCCCCTTGGTAACTATAACTTAGATGGATGCCCTATGGGGGACTCAGTAGGCAACTATTCCTCCAGTTCTTCTAATAATACTAACTCCCAGTATGATTCAATGAACTGCCCAGCAATAAGAGAAACTGGAATTATTGAAAAACTATTGGTGAGTATGTATATATAGTATTTAACTCTTTAGTTAGAGTTTTTTAACTTCAAATTTTTTTTTAGACTGAAATTTCTTATAATAATTTACCACAGTCCTAATCAGAGTAAATTTAAAAATTTTACACTCATGGTTTGGCATTAGATTTCCAACTTATTTGATTTCAATATACTGAAATTGGTAATAGTCTATAATTTAGGTTTCATGTTCATCATGATTTACAGCAATTGATGTTCACTGTTGGACATTTTTAATTTGTTCCTGATATAAGAAGTATTTGTTTATTATTTCTTATAGTTTGGATAGGTAAAATAATATTTTATTATCTGTTATTACTTGCTATTATAAGAAATATAGTATTTATTTATAACTCTATTACATTTTTAGCACTCCTATGGATTTATACAATGTTGTGAGAGACAAGCCCGTTTGTTTTTTCACTTTAGTCAGTTTAGTGGTAATATTGAACATCTGAAAATTGGTGATCCAGTTGAGTTTGTGATGAGCTATGATAGACGTACAGGGAAACCAATTGCATCTACTGTTACAAAAATCGCTCCAGAAGTGGTATGATTTATATGGTATTTTAATTTTCTTTTGAACATTTTTGAATCTTTTTTTATACACTTAATGGAAATTGTAGGTATTGAGTGAAGCTCGAGTAACTGGCACAGTCACTACTGAAGTAAAGGGAGAGGGTTCTGGTGATAATACTGGACGTATTTCCTATGAGAACAGAGGTGAATGCTTTTTCTTGCCCTACACAAAGGATGATGTTGAGGGCAATGTAACTTTACACACAGGTGATGCAGTTAGCTTTCAAATCGCAACCAGCCAAAGGTTTGTCAATGAAAATATCTAGAGTTGAGTTTAGTTTCATTAATATTATTATTATTCAAGTGCCTTTAACTTTCAGAGGGACCTTGGGAGCTTGTCACGTTCGGTTTGAAAATCCAGTACACCCTGTTAAATACCATGGTGTAATATGCTCAATGAAAGACAATTTTGGCTTTATTGAGAGGGCAGATGTTGTTAAGGAAATTTTCTTTCATTATTCTGAAGCAAAGACCAAAAATGAGTTGGAGTTGGGTGACGATGTCGAATTTATTATTCAGACTAGGAATGTAAGTGACTTTTGTTTAAGTAACAAAAATGAATATAAGTTTTTTTCTACAGAAAACAGCTAATAAAAAAATTTATGTTCTACCAGGGGAAAGAAGTGGCGTGCAATATTACAAAACTGCCCAGTGGATCAGTAGTATTTGAGGATGTGAGTCCGGAGATATGGCGGGGCCAAGTGTTGAAACCTCTTGAGCGCGGGAACATGGCTCGTGTCGCGCAAAACGATCCTCTTCCTGGCAGAATTAGATACCGTGCGCTTGATCGTTCAGAAATCGAGGTGACCTAACTTACTTCGTTTTCTATATAAATGCACGCTGTTTACGCATTTTAACTGTTACTTGAGAGTGCTATCTAAACTTGCTTGCGACAGGTACCCTTTGGTGATAAGGATCAAGGTGGAGAATTCACCTTGCGCCATGGAGATTGGGTTCAATTTCAAGTTGCGATAGATAGAAGGGACCAGCTTAAACGTGCTACTAATATTACATTGCTTGAAGAGTCTTTCAATGTTTCTGGTGAAAGGTGAGAGCAGTATCGTTGGTAGTGTTTTGTACGGTGTTCGTTTGGACGTAATTTTTAAGAAACGTGTTATCACAACAGGCGCGAACGTGGTATCGTGTATTCATTGAAGGATGGATTTGGTTTCATTCGCTGTGTGGAGAGAGAGCAGACCATGTTTTTCCATTTTGCTGAAGTGCTCCGCCTTGGTCACAAGCTTAGTGTGGGTGATGAAGTAAGTTGACATGCGATTTAATTAAATGGTGCACATTTCCCAAAAGTATAACGAGTGTTTTGAGTATTATGGTATAGGGACACCATGTAATTTTGTAAACAGGTCGAGTTCACCGTGGACCCAGTATCTACTTTTTCTAACATGAACACCCGCCAGTCCGCCATACGCATAAAACATCTACCGGCCGGCAGCGTTCACTTCGAAAGCTTGGTGGAACGCGGCTTGCGCGGCGTTGTTACTAAGGAGGCGCAACTACTTACCTCATCGACCAGCCCCAACAGAAAATCCTCCATCGTACGTAGCATCGTCATTAATAACAAGTTATAATTGAGCTCATTCTAACAGTACGTTTAGTATTAAAGTTAATTTATGTGGTACAGGATTACAACGGACTTATTACCGCCCAAATTAACGGAGTTAAGAAGGCGTTGCCCTATACGGCGAAGAAATGCGAATCGAAGATGTTGCCGCGGATGGGGGATAAAGTCACCTTTGACCTTTATCAGGTTTGTACAAAGCGTGGACTATTAGCAAATGCTACTACTACTCAGGGTTTACATATGTATATGGTTATTACACTGTCTGTATATTTAGAATACTCAATAACCGATCCATTCTATCAACGTTGTATTATTAATAATATTTTTTCATCGTCGGGCCTCCCATGGAGATATGATGACTCCAATGAATAATCAATTGATTAGATTTTTTTTTATTTGCCCTTTTGTGAATAAAGATATTGTCAATTATAATTAACAAGGCAATCGCTTGTAAGTTTTAAAGCTCACTTGTATTGTTAAGGAATTGTTTATCCTTTATTATATCTCATTACAAACGTGATTGTAAGTCGAAGCGCTTTCTTGTCGATTTTAGATATACTTTTCATTTAATGTCAATAATAAATTTACCGATTTATTGATATTTTTATCAGTGGAATTCTGAACGTGGTGTGTTCTAAACGTGTTATTTTATAGATCAAACGAACCAAGGAGCTGATCGCCATGTCTGTGCAAGTCCAGCACACCCCCACAAACGGCAACTCAACTAACGGCAACACGAACAATCGCCCAGTCATGCAAGGCTTCATTGCTGCACTCAAAGATGGCTTCGGCTTCATTGAGACAGCTGACCATACCAAAGAAGTCTTCTTTCATTTCAGGTATGTATACAATTTCATTGCCAACTTTACTCTTAATATTTAATTACTTTGTTTTAAAAATACGTTTTTCATATATATGTTATACATTAGGAAAGTCATGAAAAAAAATCATTGCAAATTGTTTATCTCGTGATAAAATTTATTATTTAATGAATAATAAAGATTTCCGTAATTTTAATAGGAAATAAAACTTGCGTGATATTGTTAATATTGCTTAGTAATAAATTTTTACGTTAAAAATATTTATTAATTTTGTTTTAAAGATGTTTACTTCCCTACACACTGCTTACTATACGTAGGTTAGTTCGTAGCGTATTATCATTTCAATAACATCAGTAATCTTGTTTTTTGTAAATATGTATATGTTGTATGTTACGTATTATAAATTTTTTTCGTTATGTTCTCTTGGTTCACTATATGTATTTGTGCAAAGCGATTGTAAATTCTACTGATTTGTGATTCCACCATTTTTATGTAAACTATTCGACTTGCGCAGCGTCAGGGTATTTAAAAATAATTGTATTAATATGTGCGATTATTATGATCATACCGATAACAACTTGTTTTGTTCCCACTCAGAGCTACCAAATATACCAATCCACTGCAATAATTGATTGAACACTAGTAAAACAGATGTTCGAATTCTCTTAGAGTTTAGTGAACTTTCAATGTGTAACGAGTGAGGCGACATCGGCGATTAAGTTCGTAGTTTTTAGGAATGTAATATCAAACATAACGGGAGTTGTGGTGGTAGTAGATAAAGAATTGAGATTTCAGCTTACGATTATACCATGTTTTAAATAAAGAGTAGATTAAAAGAAAAGTGAAACTTTTTTTTTTACAGTATTTTTGTTTATTTAAAAGCTGATGCGCTATATTTTTTATTTATTTGGTAAATAATATGCATATAACCCGATAGCCTTTACGTTGTTTTTTTCTCATCGAGCTTCATATAATGAATATCCGATGTTACTAATTTTGTACTAACGGTAACCGCCAATTGATGCGGGAAGGTAACATTGACAAATGCAATCATAAGCATAAGCTATGCAATCATAAGCATAAGCTATGAAATCGTTATTAATAAAGTATCTTCTTCAATATAATAGGCTCGAATATTAAAGTAGCATGCGAAAGGAGCGATTATATGCGAATTCACTGATTACTATTGTAATTTTCATCAAACATGTGTATTAATAATGCCCAGTCTCTTGATTAGAGAGATTACATTTATTTTGTGAAGGAGTGACATTTTCGAAAAATATCTAGCCATGCTTGTAATAAGAGGTTATGTGGAATCATAATAAAATTGTGATTCAAATTAGAAATACTTATAAATCCTTAAATCACCACATAATGAGCCGCACTCATAAACGTGTCTATTATGTAAACAACTGTGCAGTAACGAATTCAGTGTAACGGGGGTCCGAGCCGTGCGCCGGGGACAAAACGTCGAAAAGTTTAGATGTTTAAGCATATTTGTGTATGTACATATAGGCTGGCGGATGCGGGACCATCCGCACTGGTTCCGCGTTTATACACGGATAAAAGAAACATTAAAGAAATTCAAAATGCGTCAAATTGACACGTCCCGTAAACCTAGTGTTAATACTGTTCGGCGCATACAATTATGTGAAAAATTATACATGGAATAGTCATGTAATGTTTTTTCTACTTATGGCCACGTATACTCTTAGCTATCAGAATGGATCCAGCTACTTGTAAACCATAACTTTTTAAACATGCTTACAAACTTATATTACTTCGTATGTTTGTAAGCATATAGTAATAGGAACTCTAAGCGGACACCTTATCGAAGCCACATTTAAGCGTATTTTTGTGTCCGTCGTATTTATATATTTTAAGGAAGAGTTTAGTTTTATTTTTTAATATCTGTCTGCGCATAACAACTTACTAGCATGATGTACATAGAAATGTTTGTATTAGTCTTGCAAATAAACTTTTACGCCATTGGTTTTTTAATGAATAAATAAAGTGTAAATATACCTTAGTCAGCTTCCGAGGTGTGGCAAGGTTGAAGGGAAACGCGCAGTTCGAATCGACACAAATCCCTCTTGGTGGGTCCAGTACCTCGCATATAATAACGCAACCGATTAGTGTAGGAAGAAAGGTTATTAGGGGAACTCAATGCGTTGTATTGGGATGGGAGCGCAGACAAGTGTTCGCGCAATTTATATTTTCAACCTTATTTAACAATGTTTAGAGCTCAGAAATACTCTACCTTTTGTCTAGTACTGCAGGGTATTAATGTGTTGCAGATTTATACGACGCGATAGTTTTATTTGCGTTCCCTATACACCAGTTTTAATGGACTGACTGTCTGTCCCTCGGTCTGTCGCTAAATTGAACGCCTAATTAGACCTTGTTCATAGAGTTTAGATTGAGTATTCAAGTAGACGAGTACCCAAATTTATTCTATAATCTAATGTAAACCTTTGTTTTCTCGATTTACATTATTTTAAAGTAATCCAAAACCATCCGTAAACAGGAACGAAAATTCATTCTTGTTTACAAAATTCTGGAATAAAAATGTTTTTCGGGCCTGGATTCATTAATATGTATTTACCTTTGTTGATACTGCATTCGGGATGCGTCCTCGAAATTTATTGCGTTTCGAAATATACCGAGTAAACAGCTGCGAAGTTGTGATGACGATGGTTATGTTGTAAGAAGTGTGTTAATCAAAAAATCGAGATATCGCTTAAGACAACATTTATTGTGCATGATATATACTTAGTCTTGCCATAAATATTGTTATAAAGAAAAGCACGATTTTTTTTTATACGTAACATTTATTCCTTT
>DWHU01001820.1:0-11307 GCA_018247975.1 Parides photinus
TTTTATATTTAGTTTTATTCTTTCATCTTGTCATGTTTCTGAATAGTTTGAAAGCTTCTGTGCAAGTGGCAGGCGGATAAAGGAAAACGTTATATTTTTTAACAAACTGTTGTGCCATCAGGTGATGAGAATAAAACACTCATGAGCATTTTTTATTAAAGGTTATGGAAATGTCGAAGAAAATACTAATAAACCGAATACTACAGAAACTGTAAGAAAAGACCCTATAATTATGTACAGTCATACATCCAGAAATACCAGAACTATACCTCATTATAATGATGGTATGGTAATACGTGACCAAGCTGTTGGAGAAAATGCTTTTTCAAAAGCACAGAAAGAAGACATAAATGACAACTTTAAACAGAAGGAATTACAAAATAAAATAATGGAGAGAAGGAACAAGGTTGCATTGACAAAAGAATATATCGATAAAGAATACAGAGACACTTTGGCTTTTTTGAATTCAATACCAAAAGAGATGTCCAATAAACCAATTGTTAGTATAATAATATTATTTTAAAATAGTGTATAAAACTATCTTCACAGTGCTGTAGCTAACATCTTATGATGTTGTATCAGGTCTCGGGTATTATGCAGGCATCACACTTTGTGGTGTTTGTTGGTGGTATCATGTCATTAGTAGTTTATGTCATAAGTTTAGCACCATGACAGCATTGAAGTTTGCGAGCTATTATGACAACTTCGGGAGTCCGACTATTTTGGGGTAGCAAACCCCCTCCACCCCCACCATCTATTACTACATTGTCTTTTGAAACCTGGTTTTATTTATGTCAGTAAAGAATGTGAATAATATAAGAATTTATTGTATAATTTATGTATAATAATTTCATTTATTTGCTTGTTATTAAATTTCTTTAATTATGTATATATACCTGTATGCCAGAAAGAAGCTTTCATGGATGAGGACCGTCAGCGTGAGTTAAAAGAAAACCGTCAACGAAAACTTCAAAATGAATTTAAAAATATTGAAAGAGAAAATAGAAGACACAGGTGTGAAGTAAGTGCTTGATATATAGATTGAAAATATTTGAGCTATGTAACACAAAACATGTTGTATTTATATATGTATGTTTCAATGTTGTACCACAATATAATTAGTAATAAACCTTATGGACACTACATTATTAGCGGTGAATGTATCATTATCTAATATGTAAATGTCTAGCTCGTTATTGACTTTTGTCGAGAAGAAACTATCTTTTCTGTTATTATGGTAATTTTTACTCAATTTTAAAATGTCTGTCATTTTCCCAGCACATACAAAAAAACATTCAAACCAGATCAAAACCGCCTCATTATAAATATGTAGATGCGAATCATGAGGGTAATGATTTGCAATACTCATGGATGCCAGTACCTGAGAGGGATGAGCATCTGACCATTCATCATATACCTACTGTTAAAAATAGTAACACCGTAAAGTTTAGTAATGAAAATGACTATCATGAATACAGATCGGGATACAAGCATACACCGCCTACGAAAGATGCACCCACTAAAAGTAAAGCATCTAAAAAAAAATATGTGGAGGCTGTAGTAATTGAAAAAAGTGGTGCTGATTCAACTGAATATTCCTCTGCATCTGATTCTAGCTCACTTGAAGATTTAATGTTAAAGAAACGAGGTAAGAGAGATGATAGTTCTGAAGAAGTAGGTGATAAATTATCTAGTGCGGATAAAATTGTTATATATAAAATACTTAATGCAAAAAATAACAAAAAGGCGAAATCTCATAAAAAATCTAAATTAGTGAATGAAAATAATTCGACTAAATCTACACAAGAGTTTATTGGAGAATGTCTTGGCAATGGTGACAATACAAGAAATGTGCAAAAAGTTCCTAGATGTGATAATAAAAGCTCATTTGAACAGTTAACTGAAGGTATGTTGGTTTTACATATAACTATATTTTACAAATTGAGGATGTTGTGATCTGATCTGATCTGGTATGATTAAGATTAGACCAAGCTCCTAACATTCATTTTAAACAAAAATCTAATAATAGTGTTAAATTTGTTAAAAAAAACTTTAAGATAACATATATAATATTTTCTGTAATTTTCGTTCTTGGTGAAAATGTAAATAGAAGTCTGTCAGTTTCTGTATTTTCTTTACTAATAACAAAAATTATGTTTTCAGGAATATACAAAACAGTTAATGGTAATGGGTAAGTTTTCACTTTTTTTTTCTCCATGCCTACTTTACTAATTATAAATAATTATAAAACATCCATTAGACAGGTATATAATAAAATGAGTTTTTACGCTACTAACGTTCAAGAATGGTTTTTATCTGAAGAACGAACACCTTGGTGGTAAATATCTAATAAAAATACTTATTATGTTCATGTTTCATTTTTCATATGTTATTGCATTATTTGTTCAAAATGACTTCAACCAGAAGTAGCAAACTTATATTAGCGAGTAGACTTAATCAAGTACATCTTAACAGTAAAAAGACTATTATTAAATACTAATTTAATATCATTCTATGTAAATATGATGAAAGCTATCAGAAGCGTAACAAACAAACCTTAATAATGAATGTTCATGTGGCATGGTCTATGAAAAAGTCTTGAGTCTTGGATGTAATAATATTTCGGTGTTTTGTAACAGGTAGTGGAACCCTAAAAGATTATAATATAAACATTATTTTTTATTTATTAAATATAAACATTATCAAATTCAAATTATAGGCATCCATTATTTTAGATTATAAATATACCTTCCTTCCCTTTAGGGACAATATGAACACGCTACAATTCAACGAGAATCAATCGGAGACTAATCTTCCCAACTCTGGAAACTTCAGTCATCATAGGAATTGCAATTATTCACAAGCAAACATTCAAGGTAAACTATTCTGGCACCTTATAATAAACGAAGCTATCTCCTAGTTTATATTAAATTATATTAAATGTTTAAAAATAGGAATTAGCTAAAAAATGGCTATCTAAATCAAAAAATATTACTTAATAAAATCTGATTGATCTGACCTTACAAAGAATCTAAATTAAAAAAATAGGTATACCGAGCTTGCGCAAAATAAATATTTTTATTAATTTCACCTAGACTTGATAATAATTTTTAATATTTTTGACAAAGTTATACTAAGTATTTATTTCAGATGTTCATACCAAAAATGTACCGTCTGGGGGTGGAAATGGCGAAAGGTAAATATGATATCAATGTAATATTTAGAATAAAATATCACATTAGAGATCTAATTTTTTGTATTTCGTGTCGACGAGCCCAACGTATGCAGTAATTGTAGTAACTATCGCTACGTTATTTTGATCATGCTGGTGAATGTGTCGCTCACCGACTGTATATAAGTCGGTATTTCTATGACCCTGGGAAATTCAGTACTTGAAATAAAATTATAATTAGCTACTTTATCATTAAGTGATACAAAATAAAATTTAGTTAAGGCTTACAATTGTGGATTCAATTTTACTTTGCAGACCTCATCATAAATGCAACTGTATGTCTTACAAGAATATTCCCGAGCTTCAAACTATTCATTATCCATCGGCTGCAACATCTACGTCATCGATGAAAACCGCCATTAATAAAGATAAAACAGTTTTTTCTGATCCTGATTATATAAATTTGGTAGAAAAAACCGGTCAGGAAAATGGTAAATTCTATGTTGGGACTACTGGTTTCCTTAAGGACGATGCATATGAAGTTATCATACAGCTTCGAAAAAAAGATATTAATAAAAAAGAAGAAGAAAAGTCTGAAAAATATGAAGTGAATGTCAATGCTAAGAAACAAGACGCTAATAACACGCTTTTGGCTGTGCCCGAAGAAACTGAGAAGAATGAAATTTCAGAAGAATTTAAAGAAACTGCTGAAGTTGCAAAACCAAGAAATTTGTCGAAAATACCATCTTCGTCTAATCAAACAGATAATCAAATTTCTTCGGAAACTGTCCATCATTCACCACAAACTACAACTAGTGAAATAAAAAATACAGGAATAATCGTTGAATCGGATAATAACAATAATCAAGATTTGCCACATGAAATCACTAAAAAAGCAACCTCTACATATACCCAAACGACTAATTCCCCAATTCATAGGCCTGTGTATATGCATATGAGTTCATCAACATCTACAACTTACATGAGCCCTCCAGAAATCATTATGCCTAGATTTCTTAAAAGAGATTGCTCTTTATCTTGCGGGGACACCTACAATAGCTCTATGAAAGAATCCCGACATTCTCATAACTTTGCAAGATCAAAAAGTTGTGCGTGTAAGCACAATGTTAAAAATAAAAAAGGGATATCTCAGTCTGGTAATATAATACATAACTATAAAAGGAGCAATTGTCATTCAGCTACACCGCTCAATACAGTAAGTAGTCCATTAAGTGATAAATATGACTCAACGCCAGTTAGCTTCGAGTCAGAAAAACTTGGCTCATGCAACAAGTGCCGAAAACACAAAAAAGTAAATAAAGAAACAAATACCCGTAATAAACACAAAATTACCTCAACATTGAGCGACGAGAAAGCACTCAACAAGCAGATGAAAAAAAATAAAAGTAGCGAATTGTATGGTAATAATAAAACATCGTTAAATCCCGTTATAAAGAATTATGTCAACAAATTATTAGAATTGAACAAAGAGGGTTTAAAAGCTATAGATGTTATTAACGAGGAATGTAGTTCTGTGGCAACACCTAGCAGTTCTATTATAAATGACCCTGTTAACATGAACGACAACATGTCCTCGAAAAAAATTTCATTAGAACAAATTAAAAATATTTTAAAACAAAAAATTATGGATGAGTTAAAAATTAATGAAAATGAATCAGCACAAACTTCTGTGGATAATCAAATGCATAAACCTGCGAATACACATTCAAAACCACTTAGACGAAAGCAACTTCACAAAGTCAAATCATTAAACATTTCTAGAAATGTTTTGAAAACGAATAAACCACGTGAATTTAAAAAAAGGCCACAACAAATCTTCTCGTCTAAAATGAGCTCGACTTCATCATCATTCAAAAATGATACAAGCGATCAGCCGATTACTGCTGTATCTAAAGTACGTGACCAGAAACATTTTGAAAACAAGAAACAAAGAAACGGAATTGTTTCTAAACAACAAACCCATTTTCATAATATAACTAAGGAAACGTCCAATATTTCTTCACCAACTTCTTGCATATCGACCACAGTTCCCGTTTGTCCCGATTACAAGAAAGTTAACCGTAATAATCATGACAGTATTGATCATCCCCTTACGCATATTTCTACTCAAACGAATAGTGACTGTGAGAACAACTTCATGAAAGTAGCGGAGGACAAACTCCAGAATATGGAGAAAATCGCCGATTTGACTGAAAAATGTACTAAGCGCTTATCAAATTTAGCTAAAGTACTGGAGGAAGTAAGGAAAAATAAGTCCTTGGCGTATAGCCAAATTACATCATCGGAATCTACATCTGACTCCGACTCTGAAAGAAACAAAAAGAAATCTGTGGAGAAAAAATTATCTCCACTAGTGATTTTTCCTGAAATGCAAAGCTCAATGAATCGAATAGTTCCTACAAGTGTAACTTCGGGTAATAATATAGAAAGGAATACTTCAAAAGAAAATTTTTTTATTCCTTTGTTGTCCGATATTCCGAAACCTACAGAATTTAAAACTCCGTCTCCACCCCCAGATGCTTTGAAGCCTCAAGTTATGAGTAAAGAGCATGTTTCCAAAGTTAACCTTGAAAAATTGTCCATAGAAAATATGCATATGAAAATAAGAGGTAAGCCGCCTCCGGCTTTATCTCGGATACATTTGAAAAGTGAACAGGAGCCAATTATTCCCCATGAATTATCAACAGTGCTTGAAGTAGATTCACCTATGAGTTTAAAATTAAAGAGTCAATCACGCAATGATGTAAACGATGATGTTTCGAATCACTCGAGTAAAAGTCTTGACCACATCGCTTATAAGAGAGATTATGATTCTAGAACATCGTCACCGATTTTCGGGAAAGAATATGTTGATCCAGACTTAGTTAAACTTAATAATAAAGCTTATATGAGAAATATTAAAACATTGTCTTCTGATACTACAGATGATTCAAAATTAAAGATGATGGATTTGAAGCAATTTAATGAAATAATGCTTAAACCTTTTATTAGTATTCAAGAGTATACAAAAAATCAATGCATCGAAACTCAGGACGAAACACCTAATAATGAAGATCATTTAAGGAACGCTTTGATTGCGGATGATGTCAGTTCATTCCACTCCGAGGGTAGTTTACCGGATGTTATTGCAGAACTATTGAAAAGAAACATTATTAGTGAACCTTTTAAATTTGATTCACCATCGAATATTAATTCGAGTACAATATCATCTGAATCAACCATCTCGCTGCTAGCTTTATCAAATCTAGGTAAAGGGCAAAAGAAATCGGGAGTATTATTTCAAAATAAAAAAAATATAGCGGAAACATCTGATACCTTGAGTATTTCATCAAACCCTGATTTGGAAAACGCATTCCAAAAACTCGGTATGGGCTGGGCATCGTCTACGCTTAAGAAAACTAAGGAACGCCTTGCTCTTTCCTCTTCATCAAATACTTCTAGTTCTAGTGGAGTTCAACTTCGAAATAAAATGTTCAATAATCAGCCAACGGCTGCCGATTCCAATTTATTACTGACAAATGGCATTAAATCGCCAAGATTGGATGTAAAAGCTGACGATGCTTCCAAATACGAGAAAAAGCAAGCCATTTTATCTAATACGATGACTGTTAAAGAATTTCTTACTAATGAACTAGCTAAGAAAATAACTTTTACAAATAAATCTAATAAAAATATATCTGATTCTGAGTTTGTTTCCCTTTATGAAACTAAAATGCCTGAAGAAATGAAACAATGCGAGGCGGACAAATCTGGCGAGAGTACGAACAATTGCACAAACAATAGGGCGCGGACTTCGACACCCGTACAGATATTTAAATCGACGAGCTTTCAGTCTAGTTCTAGTTCAAACGCTTCGAACGGGTTGTTCAGCAATGTTGACGACTTATCATCAGTAAAAGTAACTTCAAATTCCATACGAAATCATTCCACTACTGATAAGGACGACTTGACCATTCCCAATTACATATTAAAGCTAACTAAAACCACTGATTGTAGTAAAAGTGATTGACTTGGTAAAAATATACGCTGTTATACTTTTTACTAAATATTAAATGAATTAAAATAGCTTGGACATGTTAACATTGTTTTCTTGCGCGCTTTATGTTATTAATATATCAATATTTATTAAGTTCTGTCTTTCATTTCTTATCACAATTTCATGCGCCAAGATTTTTGCTGCAATGCCGTGATGGGTCAATTTGTTAGGCAGATGTAGTTGTTGTACGTCACAGAGCAGAGAAGTACAGAAATATAGATCCATGTAAGACCAACAAACCACACATACAAATAATTAATCCTAATTTACACTATAACTGAGTATATGAGAAATAATTCACCACATGTGATATTTTTCAATTGTTTTATAAATTATACAGTAGATCAGTGGTCGGCAAAGTGCGGCTCTAGAGCCGTATGCGGCTCTTTGACTCTGCTTTATTGCTCTGACATAAACATCCACGAAAAGCGCAATAATATTTTCAATTAAAAAAACAGAAAGAAACGCAAAGCAGAAAATATTACAAATAATTCGATAAAAAACATTGAAAGGGGTGCTCAATTGCTTATAGTTTATTGTAGTGACAAAAAAAAATTTCTGACCCCATTTTATTTAAAAGTACGGCATAAATGCTAAAATAACGGAGTTATGAAAAAAGAGATACTTTTTTTCGAAGTATTAATCATTTTTTCGGCGCAATTAATGATACTACAAAAAAATTAAGTCTACTACAATCATTAGCATCGTTTGTAGATAAATGTACATTTAAAAAAATCAAGTTTTTCCTAAAGCGGGTTCCAGCGTGATGGAGCTGATACATCCGGTGGTTTACGAGTGTTCGAGTTAAAATGTAGTAAATATGATTAATAATAATTTCCCCGGTTGTGTTTCTATTCGAAAAATAGAATTACGTAATTTTTTTTATATAACATCTAGTTTTAATTAAATTTCCGTATAAATTACACAAACTTTTCATAATATTTTTTTAAATGGATATTGAAGTAAATATCAAATTTTGTATTATTGTTACAAATTTTTAATGGTTGACGCCTACTGGATATTTTATTATGAACATATCCTATTTAAATTTCTGAACATTCAATTTATTGCAAATTTAATGTGTAGCTGCCGTTTTACGTAAGTTGCTTTTTTGGCGAATATATAAATAGCAACACAGCGGGAGTGGCAACAGTCCCATCCAATCATTATTCTTTCATGAAAGTTGGCAATGTTATATTATTTTTTTACTAACATTGAACCATTTTTCGATTTAATAAAAAATGTAATCTTGATTATGGTAAAGCAGGACATAATTACTGATAAATTAGCGCAATTTTTTGAGAATAAAGCTAAATTCTCCATGTTGCACATAATATATTCTGTTGGTTTCATTCTTAACATTATTCTTTTAGATTTTGTTTTTTACTAAGTGGTAGAGAAATTAATAAGCTTTTTCTATTAATTAATGTATTATGCCTAATTGTGATTTTATTTTACTTTGCAGTTATCTTAATACAGATATTTTTTTCAAATCCCTTTGTTTTTACATATTACTACACCTTTAACATCCTTAATAACCCAATATATGCTTGAAAAAAGTCGTTTTATTTCTTCACTGTAACTATATTACATGATTTGATTATGAAAAAAAATGTTTAGGGTAAAAATTAAAAGAAAGATGTGAATTTTTCAAAGCCTTGTTTTAATAAATAATTTATTTCTTATAATTAAACATGGTGACACACCACATATCACAAAAAAAACCTCTAAAGGCTTCAAATAAATATTTTCAGAGTCAATTTTTGTTTACTTACTAGTGATCACAGAAAAACAGCTTCCTCCTAATACTACAAGGACAAAACAACATCTAAAACAAATATATTATTTTTATACATATAAATCTTGTTTGAGAATAAACTGAGATTACTGTAGTGAGATTTTAATAGAAAAAGTTTTGTGAGTTCATTTATGAGGTAGCCAAGTTAAGCTTTAGACTGTAATTTAAGCAAATTTCAAATTGAACTAATAACACTGGTTAGTTATTTTTTCTTCTCATCTTTAAGTAAATGGTTTTTGACTAATGTATATGCCAAACCTAATGTTAAAGCTGACACAACTGTACCCTGTGCAGCAACACGCAGTTGCATAAGGTATACACTGGTGCTTATTTTACCACGTGTCTTGTATTTATATGCTCCATAGCCACATACTCCAATTAGACCAATAATACCTGCAATGTAAAATTGTTCTTAACTTGTGATAATACTATCTTTACACCTATTTATGAATATAACTTTTTAAGTTGAATAATTTGATTACAAAAAACCTTATGAGAATTACTTTTGGATGATAGAAAAAAAAAACTATTAGTAAATAATTAAACAAATGTGTCTGAAAATTTAAATTTTACCTATTATCATGAAAGGAGAATCTTTGGATTTTCTCGTTAGTTTATCGGCTTGTGATTCCTCATTATAATCAAATACCTGTGGGGAGTTTGACATCATCGACGGATAATCTTCTAAAAGAGAAAAAGTTTATGTATTGATTATTTAATTTTACGCACATTTTGTACAAAGTAAAATATTTGTATAAAACTATTATTTAGTTATGTTTTTAAAATTAAATAGAAATTTTGTCTCACAAATTCATAATTGTAAATATTAGAAAACTCTGTACCGTAATACAATTATCACTTATCACTCTGTTTAATTAATTATATAATATTTTAAAATTTGTTACATTGCATCACACCTCACTTAACCTTGAAAGAAAACCCATGTAAGTCAACGTCGTTGTGACAGCATGTGTTAATTTTTAATCGTTTATAGAGAAAGGCAGAAACAGATCTAATTATCCAGCTTCGTCCCACAGGTACTTGAACTTTTTAATCATGTTCATATCTAGAGATGTGTTCGCCGTTTCGCTGCTTAATGGTCTTATACATTGGGACGAAATGTACAGTAAGTTTGACTTGTAGTAAAAAAAATTCCTACACATAACCTTCGTCACCAATACGCACAAAATAATATTCGGGATATCTTGGTTTAAGATAATTCAATGCAAAGCAATAATATTTTTTTTTGAATCTCTGTGTGAGAATAATAATTGAGCGTTAGGGAAAATAATAAAGACAACGTTGTTCATAATTTCTTCATTAATTTTAATAAATTCTTACTTTTAGCAACCTTGTTTTTTTATACAATACGAATCACATTATAACGTTTATTATATAAAATTACTAAGTCGTAATTTATAAGAGTTTAAGATTTCCCTTAGAGACTTTACATCGATTATAACTTGGTCCCGTTTGTTTACGCAAAAATTAAAATTCCCACATAGCTTTATCGATGATTACAAAGATTCTTTAAAGATGGAGAAAAAGATCACTGTTTGCTAGCACCATATGAGGTAGAACAATAAATTCTATATATTGAAACAAGTGTTCAATGTAGAGATTACAGGTATGTACTAACACTACACAGCAGTATATTTACTGTTAAGGCTAGGAATAATATCTTCGGATCTCAGCCAATATACATTCATAAGTTGATTCGTCTATAATGATAAATCTTTTAGCACGTCTACTAAAATAATAAATATCCCCTGTGTATATATCAAACCAAAGGGCATGAATATGCAAATCGTGTTTCTCTAGGCGCTTTTTTAACATTCCATATGATGCAATGTTTTGTAACTGCTGCAAAGTGTTTACCTTGAATGAGAAAAATTACAACGTTATTAAATATTTACTCATATTTATTTTAAATGTTTAATTTAGTCTCTTACTACTGATTTATTTTTCGGGTTTGCGAACAGTAAATAATAGTCTTAACACATATAAAGCCCGCATAATGTTTTTACTCATGAGACACGAGGCCTTCTTTGCGGTTCCTTACGGTGTTTTCCACCACCAGAAGCGCAAACTCAGTGGCGATCGAACCCGTGCCTTTTAAAGAAGTAAAGAAGTAAAGTTCAATTGTCTTACAAACTGAGCCATAATAAAAATGTTTATTATCAAAAAACTCTTCTGTATATTAATTACACAGCTCTACAAAACAAAAATTTTTTTTTGTTGCTCTGGATATCTTTGTAAATTTTCATGTTATCAAGTACC
>DWHU01001821.1:0-11305 GCA_018247975.1 Parides photinus
AATAAGTAAAATATGCGATCTTTTACATCATCAACATCTGTATTTTACGACCATATTCGTGCAAATAAATTTACCTCGGCTCTTATACGAGGTGTAAAGTGAACATGGCTATGTCAAAGTCTATGTGACGTATGACTAATGACGACGTAATGACTGGCCGATTAGCTCAGTTGGTAGTGTACCTGCCTACCGAATAAGAGGCCGTGGGTTCGATTCCCGCCACGACCAATATTTGTTCCGAGTCTGGGTGTTCTCTATGTATAATATGTATATATTTACAAAAAAAAATGTATTTAAGTAGTCTATCAGCTATCTGATACTAACACAAGCGAGTATATTCTGCTTACTTTGGGACTAGATAGTGTTGTGTGAATTATCCAAAAATATTTATTTATTATTATTTGTTAAAGGTCATTAAAAACATAATAACAAAGTAACATTTGTTCATTCCAACAGGTCGCCGATCTGCGATTCGTGTTTCTCGTCAACCAGGATCTTATTAGTGCTATTCGCCAAGAAGCCGTTAAAGTCAACATACCTGTGTAACTGAACTGTAATAAAGAATTTAACTAAAATAAAACCAGTGTTTATTATTTGGAACACATTTATTTGGTCAATTTTAGAACATACGTCAAAACTAGTTACCACTCGAAAACAATATACCCATTAAAATATTTGTTTTATTTATTTAAATCCGAACACACTGCACTATTTACAATAGGTTACACAGCATTCAAAGTGTTCAGAGCGAGTGTGTGGTCGGCTGACGGTAGTCGTATATTATATCTATCACGAAACACTATCACGTGCGTTACCGGCATAAGAGATATGCATTAACGTTATACAACGAAAATTATATATTTATATTAACTAAAAACAAAAGTACTACCTTAACCCTTAACTAAATGGTGCTTTAACCACATTTAAAATATTTATATTGTAATAATGGCCAACGATGTGCGAAAAATCTAAACTTAACAAAAACCAACCAACAGTGCGTAACAAACATACATACAATGTTAATCAAAATTACAAAGGTGGCTAATAAAGATTTTAATATTTATAGAACATAACTCGATTCAACGAAATCCCAAATTATGGCATAAATAAAACTTTTTCTAAAGTAAAACTATATAAATGCTCGAAACGCCGCCCCATCGCAGCGAAACTCATCGGCCATTATTTTTTTTTTGGTTTTAATTTTGTGAACTTGCCATAATTTGTGATTTATGCAAATATTTATGACCAAACGATATAACGTAACTACAAAACTTAAACAATTTACACGTTAAAGGTTATAAAGTAAAGGTAATACATTAACCTTTGTACATTTAAAAATTCTATTAAATGTTACCTTACAATGACCCCGTTACAATTATAATAGTACGATTTATATATTTAATAAATAGACAGTCATTAAACCACTCGCGCGTACTAAGACTGAAGTAAATACAATATTTAACTTAGCAACTACATCCTTAACAATTATCTACAAAGGCAACGTTCGCTAAAAGATAAAAGCACATTTTTGGTATATTTACTCAACACCCTGTATACAGTATAAAAATAGTGTATTATTAGTTACATGATTTAGGCACAAACGCGCACAAAATTCAAAACCGTAAAACGCCTTTTTATGTGAGATCATAGATGCTTTCCGAATACATTTCTTTAAGACAAGCTGTATACTGAAACACGGGTGAAACGTTAGCATGAACCATGCTCAATATGCTTTATTAATTTACAAATATTTTTTCACGTAACACCGTAATGTTAGCACTTCTATTTGAAGGACTTTAAACAGGCGGTTCGGCGGCGACATGTTTCGACGGCATATGTAAGGTAAACAAAGTGTCCGAAACAAAAATTACGCCTTGTATAAAACTCTCATACATAACGCTAGTCAAGGATAACGAGGCAATGCTAATATAACTATGTACGAGTGTATCGACATCCGGCGGAAGCTTTATTCCAAAATCTCTACTTGCTTTTGATATTTAGGAACAATTCAACACCCTTTGGATCACTATTTAATATACCGATAATATTTATACAAACATATTTGGTATTTGTACGCCACGGTTAGTGTAAAAATAGTAAAGTGTGAAGGCACTAAACAGGACATTAGACTATAGATATTTTAGCAAAATGTAACATGTTATAATAAAAACGAATCGAGGCACTTAATTATATTTATAGGCGAGGCGTCTTTATACCTATAAAATACTAATGTATGGAAAATAAAATAGCAGCAGGTGGAAAGGAACGGTGGAATGTCGTAAGCTCTCTTTTGAAAACAACGATGTAACAGTGAGTATTAATGTTCATGTTATCAACGATATACAAACGTATTAAATATATATTTGTATAGTAATTCACTATAAACTCTGTATAAATACATCATAATTAAAAAGCTTCACAATAAATATAGTGCACTCTTTGTACTTTTCCTACCACATTAACAATACATTACTTAAACTAAATGTGCTTAAAACTTAGGTGAGCAATGTCTGACCGGCGGCGTGCGGTCGCCGCGATCGTAACCACTTATTCAGAAACGGTTAAATTATCGTCACTGCACATGGAGCCGTGTATACTTACATTAACACGCGTAAAAAAGTGATTCAGCGTGTTGCTTAATCCCTAACTATGTTCACATACAGATATTTCGCCCATTACTGTTTAATGTGCTTTACTAACAATATCAATTATAATATCTCATAAACTAACGCAGTTAAAATCGCTTAACACTTTAAATTACTTTAGGGACATCAAAAACTGAAATTTATTAAAGAATATAGTATAAGTGCAATAAGCATATAAAATATCTTCCTTTTTAACTAATAACTTAAGGAATGATTAAGGAAACGAAACTAAAGATAAAATTTGCAATAATATAACAAAATACAGATCTGATCAGATTGCACTACTAATAAAGTACATAGTACCTAAATATTTCTTTGTTTTCATAATCACATTTAAATTTTGGCTTTAACGCTCTACATCTACCGAGGTGAAAATCAAAATGGCGGCCATCCGAGGGACAACTGACGGTCTCTTTATAAAAACCATCATGCAATGGAATAGTCGTATGGTTTCTAAATGGAATCATTTTGAGAAGGTGGGATATAAAAAATAGCCAACATGGCTAAATCTTGGTACACGACCAGGTTCAATGGAACAGGACCTAAACAAATTACCCTAGTAATTATGCTTTAACCTTATCGTATATTTGAGTTTGCCAGACGATGAGTCCTCTAATTTAGGTTTCGTTATCACAAAGCTCGCGTTATTAACGGATTTGTATTTTCGAAACTTTTCAGCTAAAACGTACGTGTTTTTTCTATGATTGAAAATAGCTTTCATTTTGTTACCGAGAGCCATTTTATCAACGAAACAATTCTTTTCCATGAACACCCACGGCTGCCATTTCCGGCCCGTCATGTCAGGGTTGAAATCGTCTAAGTTATCCGAAGTGCTCGTGTAATGAGCGCCATTTTCATTTTTCTTAATGACTACTTTAGGAATAGATTGTTTATGTTTTTTATTCTTCTCTTTATGCTTCTTTATTTGAATCTCGTCAATGCTTTTAAGAACATCTTCGAATTTTGGTTTAGCTTTCTTTGGGTAACAACTGTTAAAAGAGTTAGTTTTGTTAAGAGATTTATCAGACTTTGGGTTATCTTTGGATATCTTTAGTATTTTTAATTTGGTCAGACTATGTTGAGGCAGAGGAAGCTTTACTTTAAGATCGTGTATATTTTCTTTCAACGGTGGTATGTATTTTTGTGCAGCTTTAGTAATAAGGGGACGTGTCCTTGACAAGCTGTTAAAGTTATTTAGTAATTCTTTGTTTTCGGGCAAACTATGATCGTTTTTGGAGGCACCCTTTCTTCCAAATTCGTTTATTTGCGATGATATTGATCCATTACACTTTGTAATTTTTAACAAAATACCGCAGCTCCTTTCTTCTGAAGTAGTGGAAGATACTTCTGGGGAGCTAGAACTTGAATATTTTGGGCTTACATTTTGATAATTACATGAATCTACATAGTTAAGGGTTGATTCGCACGAATAGTCTAGGTCATATTGTATTGGATCATAAGCAATGTTGTCTGTAGATTTACATAAATTTTCATAACTATCTGATTTCGGGTACTCATTTTTGAAATTATCTGTTCTTTCCGAGGGTGACACCGATTTTACATAATTGTTAAGAGTTTGTTCTTTTAAAGGTTTTAATGTATTTAAATATGACACATCTTCCTTTTCATTGTAACATTGTGTATCAGATAATATATCATTTTTGTCGTTAGATTCGCACAATAATTTTTCTAAAGCATCATTATCGTAACATTTGCTATTATCATCTGAATAATGCGATTCCCTATCGACAAGAGTTCTTTTAACATCCATTTGCGGTGTCCAATACAAAGTTTCCACGAGTTCTGCATCATTAACACACATTTCATCGCCATAAATATATTTAATTTTTTCAATGTGTTCATTATCATTGTATATCAATGAATCATTTTTGCAGTCGCTATAATTATCTAAAACGTTAAATGCATTTGGAGAAGATGATGGATTAATAACAACATCTTCTACAATGTCATCACTAAGCACTGTTTCTATGCAGGCGACATCTTCTATCCAAGTTTCTTCGTCAAAGGTTTTGTTTTCGGTGGTTTGGTCAACACTATAATTATTAGCAGAATCATTTTCAAGCTCTACTTCAGGAATATTTAACTTAACATTTAAATCGTCTCTTTCGGGACTTGTTGCATTACTAGGTACATTATCTGTAAATATAACATTTTCTGTTGTGAATGTGCAATCATTTCCAAATTCTTCTTCAAATTCATCCTCAGTTATTGCAGCTAAACATATATTTTGAGACTCAACAGTTTCTTCAGATAAAACGTAAGAGTTGTCAATAAGAATACAAAATGAAACGTTTTCTTCGTCATATAAAGTAGAAATAGACTTTCTTCGATTTGTTTGAATGATATTTTCAGTCATTTGGTTAGGTTCCATCATTTCGCAAGGATTAATCTTTTTTCGCTTTTTCGGAATAGTATTAATATTTTTTGAGAAAAAAAGGTTGTTCTCATCATTACAGTGAATATTTAAAGCAGAATCAGAAAATGACCGTTTCAAATAAGCACGAGTATTATTATGCAACGGCTCGATTTTCCTTGAAATTTCCTTTCCTTTCTCATTCTTAAATTCACATTCATTATTTTTTATATCATTGTAATTTGATCTACTTTTGTTGCTTAACAAAAAAGGACGCAAGTTATTTTCTTCATTGCATTTTAAAAGACTATCATTCTGTCCAAAATCTTCTTGATCTGGCACAGTTTCATGAACGGGAAAATCGTTTCCTTTACTTTGTATTATTTGCTCATCGTTTCCGTCACGCTTGTCATTTGATAAAGATAGTTCATCGTTTATGCCATGATTTTTTGAAATCAAAGTTTTATCTGCATTAATTACATTATTAACATTATTATTAATGTTTAATATTTCATTTGTAACAATTTTTAACGGTTCAGAAAGTATTGTTTCTAATTTTATATTATCAATATTTTCTTCACGCATACCCAAACTAACATGTTTACTATGCCCCATATTTATACTTTCATTATTTAAAGACTTACTTTTTGTAAGATAATTAGAAGAGTCACTTAACAAAACAAGGTACTGGATTACGCGAGAATGCAAACGTTTTCTAAAATTAAACTTTTTGGGCCTCAAGGACATGTCATGATTCTTTACACTGGATTTTATTACGTTGGTATCAATTTCGTCGTTGTCATTAACACTTATTTGAGCTTCTATTAACGTTGAGTTATTTTCATCTAAGTTTTGCGATACACCTTGCATAAACGTAAACTCCGAGTTCTCATTGTTATAATTATTTACATATTTGATATCATCTACTATAGGTGCCTCTTCTGAAGACATAAATTTATCTTCCAGTAATTTATTCCGTGTTTCATCAGATATTTCAGGATAAGATGTTTTTGTATTTGAATTATCAACATTAATTACACAATTTTCAAAAACTTGATTATTTGTGTTAACGGTTTCATCTTTTTTAAATATTTTCAAGTTTTCTTTCACTGATAAGGTAAGTGAGACTTTACCTGAAGAATGATTTGTATTTCCCAGAGTATTCATTGTTGCCACGGGAGGAAATCTATTTTCCATTTTCATATTATCCGTAACTGTACATAAGATACTTGTGTTACTTTCATTTGTGTCATCTGTGTTGAAAAATAAGCCCTTTTGTGATAAAGAAACGTCACTTTCTCTATCATTTTTGGTAATTTCATCTGGATAAATTTCTGACACTGAATCTATTACATGAGATTTTAAAAATTCTTGGTCATTGTCACTTATTTGTGAATTAACGTTACCATCATTAAAAGTTAAGCTTTGTTTAAATTCGTGTCGCGCGTTAGAAAAGATTAATAGTTCACTTTTGTCTCGTGGTTTAGGTATTAAATCTTCCTCGATAAAATTAACTAATGAGTCATTACCGTTATTTTCTTTAAAAGGAGAAAGCTTTACTAGTTCAGTATAATTTTTATTTAAACTAAAGTCAAGAGCCGTATCTATAGGCATATCAAGGTTTTCGCCTTCAATACTGTCATGTTTTTTTTCATTTTCATTAATGGTACTTCTTGTATTAAATTCGACCACACCAGAAAATACTTTAGTTAAACTTTCATTATTTATGATATTTTCTTCATTGTCTAAATTCTGGATGTTATTAATAGGGCTATTGCTTGGTGAATTAATAGTGATCTCATGATTTTTTATCGTATCTGGATTCTTGATAATTACACTGTCAGTCCTAAGTTGTATTTTAGTTGATGTTACTGATTGACTTTCTTTTTGATCGACATCAGTTCTTTTTAATTTCCGGTATTTACTTAATTTTGTCACTTCTTTGTCATTTTCTGGATTTGGAGTGATACGTTCAACATCACATATTAGCGCACTTTTGTTTTCAGATATATTAGTACTATCTATTTGATCCGAATTCAGTATAGGTAAATCTTTTATGGACGGTGATGTAATACCCCTCTCTATGGCATTAGCATTTATAAATTGCTGGTTGATTTCGGGAAAGTTTAACTCGATGTCATTATCTAGTCGAGGCAAAGATGCCAAACATACGCTTGAGTTATATTCTAAATCTTGTAAACTGTAATTAGGTTTCATAGAGTTAACGGAATTCACATTTGTATACTGCATGTTATCCAAATTACAATTAGTTTCTACAGTGTCATCTTTCGACAAGTTTTCACAGTGTGTATTTTGAAGATTGCTCAAATGACTTCTTTCAAACTTACTCCCTTGTACTTTTTGATGCTTATGTGGGTTAGAGACAACAGGGTTTGATACTTTTTCTATAATTCTTTCTTCTAAAATATTTTGGATAGGTGTGGCGATTTCAACATTTAACATTTTTGGACTGCATGGTTTTATTTCAAAATTACAACCTACTTCTTTATGAATAACTGATTGGCTTATTTTAGCTTCAACATCGAGAGGCGATACTGGACGAGGAGAGACATTCTTTTGAATTTTAGGAACAGTATTTCTAGTTTGTTGTAACTCTCTTGGTGATTTTGTATTGAACATTCTCATATTTGACATTTCTATAGCTTCTTCAAACTGGTTAAGGAGTTCAATGTTGTTATAACCTTTAATATTTTCTGGTAATTTTGAAATTTTTTGTATATGATTATATTTGTCTAGTTCTTCATTTGGTACATTTACCAATCCTAATACATAAAGCTGTTCTGGTTTATTTGCACCTTCATATTGACTGGGTAAACTGTTTAAATTGGAAGTATCTTTTGGTACATGTTCATCTTTATTCTGCTCATTAGCATCATCATCTCCCTCATTCCACATTTGCAGAAATTGTCGAACATCTAAGTCTTTCTTTGGTTTAGAACTCTTATTACTATTGGGTATTTGGGTTGCTATATTTTTGGGCACATATCCATATCTATACTCTGGTGACTTGTAAATATGTTGTTCATTCTTTAATCCATTAATATGCAAGTCTAGACTTCTTCCACTAGTAGTCGATGACTGGCTTACATATCCACAATCATCTTGAGTAGTGTGTGTTTGTGTTGTATCATTACTAGTATTAGAATCTGATGGAGAGATAGCAATAGCATTTGGAGAAAAATTTATAGGGTGTCGCAATAATGTATTATGAAAGTTTACCGATGGATCTAAGTTTCTAAAATGTGGTACATATTCATAATTTTTTATTTGACCATTATCTTTTCGATAAAGCGGATATTGTGGCATTCCATGCATGTTAACAGATGAATAGTTAGGACCTATAACATCCCCCTTTAAAGAATTCGTGTGATTTATATTACTTGAATAAACTGTTTCTGAAATGTGATTTTTTTTATGTTGTGAGGGCTCATAGTCTAAATATACTTTATTATTGTTACAATAGGGTAATTTGTTTACAATTAATGATTTAGAAGGATTTTCTGATGGGTAAGGAATCATATTGTTTTGCATACAATTTGTTTGTAATGACCCATAAGAGGGGTGAATTAAAGGATTACGATATGCAACATTTAAGTTTGTTTGAGGACCTGCTCTTTGATATCTATCTATTATAGGCTCTCCCATTCTTCTATCAATATATTTAAGTGGGACTTGTGGGTAAAAAGGATAGGAATGTGTATTCACAGTTTTCTGTGGATCAAATGTGTGATTTGGAAATGGTGGAGGTGGATGGAATGAATTTGAATAATTATTGACATAATCATACCTGCTATGTGGATACCTTCCTTTTGTTGGTGGGTAAGGCTTAAATCGTACATTAGCATCTTGAAAAAATTGATCACCATGCATTCTTCCAGGGTCTTCATGAATAGTCCGGTGTGGTCTAATCATAGGCATTGGTCTAGGACCTGCACAACTAGAATAATCAGGATATTGGTGAAGTTCCGAGGCACCATATGGCTTTAAAGGATGTATATTAATATTATTAGACATCCATCCATGGGTTGCATTTCGAGTAGCTACTGGATTTACATTGGACCCAGGAATTTCAGCAATTCTCACATTTTTTGGTTCATTACACATTGGGTTAATTGTATAAGGCACTTCACAATACTTTGCTTCAGGAGGCATATTTAGCTTTACATTTTTTAACATTGAAATATTACGGTCAACATGAAAGTGAGGATCGTCACTTTTTTTTAAGGAACTATAAGGTGACACCATGATTCTTTGCATATTTTCTTGGAATGTTTGTCTAGGGGATATGTTTCTCGTTGGTTGATATTCAGACATCTTTTGTGGGTAGTCTGGTGGTTGATGATATATACTTTCTGGACCATGCCACGATTCTGAAGAAGTTTTTCTCACATAGCCATCATTACAATTTGGCGTAGGCAATACTCGGTCTGGTCCTATTATCGCACACGGACGTGAGGTCTGTACATCCACTTTACCCAATGAGTTGCTCCCAATATCTTGGAATGGTTTACATGATTTACTTTGCAGCGAATTGCCGCTCTGGGCGTACTTCGTGCTGCCATCGTTAATACGTGCACCCAGAGCAGAATCAGTTCGCAAATCTTTAATGTTCATGACCATTAAAGCCGGTGTATATATTAAATCGATAAGAAGTCATCTTTTAAAGTTGGAGACAATCTTTGTTACATTTACCTCCAACTGATTACAAGATTATGGACCATCCTGAAATATAAACAAAATATCAACATCTATGTCATCTGTCAAAACACACTGCCACATGCACTTTACAATAATTTCGGAATTTGTACCCGAATTTTCACAACTAAGTTGGTAAATAATGTAACTTACCTTTAAAATTACTTTAATTTAGAACATCAATATTATTTCCTAGGCGACACCGATTTATTACGTCCCTGTTCGGTCGCCCATGTACACCAGATGTGTTACCTTTCATAAAAAATATAGAACTATAATTTAAAATACCAGTGATATCATAATTATATTTTATTTTATTTTATGCTGTACTCCAAAAGCGTGTTCTAGGGTCAATCAAAAAATGATATACAGTACTTATACACTTAAACTTAAAAACATTTTATTCATGAAATAGAATAGTATTGTGGTTTTCGAAGACAAAAATAAACGAACAGGTATCTAAATGTAACAATTAATGTAGTCTTATTTTAATTAATATATGCTGTGTTTTATAATTATTTAGTCTTGGATTTTACCCAGGTATTCATTATTACAGATATCGAGAAAAATTATTGAGTGTTGCAAACGTATTAATCTAAATAATTGATGCTTTTTGATTTGGAAATGAAATACGTCATTTTGACATTAACTATTTTAGCATAGTACTATTTGGTCAAACAAAAAATTGCATCTAAAAACGCTAATTTTATAATAAAAATTTAATCGCTGTGATCATTATGCAATACATCTCGTTTAGTTTTATCCTTTCTTTGCTGTTAGCCATATATATCATTCACACGATATGGACTTTAGCTGAAATTTTCATTCCGCCTGAGTGTAGTCGTGGCGAGAGATGTTTTTCGTCTTATTTGATTTCAAACCCTATTCAACATTTAGTTTTATTTACGTCTGTAAAGGAGTATCCTCGCTTGGACGGTACTTCTTCAGAATCAGTAACTAAAGTTCATACTTCATTAAAATTTGAGTACCGAAATCCAAATACTATGTCAGTAATGTTTTAAATTTATAATATTAGCAGTATTTTGGAAACAACGTTATACTTCCTTTTCTAATTGTCAGAGAGGTGGGTATTAAAATACCACGAAGAACACGCAGTAATGGAACATTATTTATGCATGCCGTGTTGCTGGATGAAAGCCGTTTGTATAAAGAGTTTAGTGAACTCCGTGAAACTGAATCCATGCACACACTACCACTAATAGCATATGTGGAACCTCAAGCTGCAACTTTTAATTTATTAAAACATAATGTAAGTTCTTAAATGTAATAAAAGTTTAAACTATATTGCAATGAAAATAATAAAAAAATTTAAATTACATTGTTTTATCTGGGTTAGTTATCTATTACACAAAAAATCTTTATACTTAGAGCAATGTAATTATTATTGATTTTATTTATAGAAATAATGTGTAATAAGCCGTGATAGCCTAGTGGTTATGGACCTCAGCCTCCGAATCGAGGGTCGTGGGTTTGAATCCAGGCGCGTACCAATGACTTTTCTAGTTACATGCGCTTTAAGAAATTAAATATCACTGGCATTCCCAAGGAG
>DWHU01001822.1:0-11303 GCA_018247975.1 Parides photinus
CAAAGACAGATCCGAAAAAAACTCTTCGACTTATGAGCTCGGATATATAGTATATATAGCCTAGCTAGGTAGTTAAATCCAATCTTACCTGGAATATTTAAAGGATTATAAATAAAACCTCTACCTGTTTAACTAAACTTTATTCGTTTCAACCGACTGATACATGTCTGAATTTTTACAACGTTTGAAAGAGATGAGGAAATTTTCGGATGTTAATAATATGTTTTAAGTATTAAAAACTTGTATGGTGAATACTTCATGTATTTCTTTGTATCATAATTTACTTTAAACTGAAGACTATAAGTAATTTCACTCCGTATTCGATTTTTTCTGTGTTTGTTCAATTGTAAATTAAGCTTCAACAACTTTCATTTAAAATTACAGTTTCAAAAACAAAACGCAATTTTAAACGTTTGTAATTGAATTGTTTAAAAAAAAAATAAGTATTCCCGAGGATAACATCCGGGATGAGGAAATAAAAATTTTCTATTGGAAAGTTACTGCTGCCCCGAACATAAAAATCAGTTCTTTTTACACCTCGCCGATGAACGAATTCGTTTACAGTCAAAACGGAAACGGCTCTCTGAAATCTCGTTTGCCACATGATTTTTTTTTCAGCAAGCCTAGAGGATATTCTCCTAACAAATATTCTGACGAGGTTATTTACATTGCATAGCTGGGTTAAGAGTTTGAGTTTACTCTCTGCAATATTACTCCAATAAGGTACACACCCATTCTTCGTTGGACGAATATACAACGTGGCTATAATTTGGAAGGACTTAAGACAGGTTAAGTATAGGACAAGTTAATTATTGTTTTATCGATAATGTTACTAGATAGATAGACCTTTCAAACCGTAACACAGTAATATTTGCACACTAATGTTTGGCAGCAAATATAGGCGTTGATAACACCCTGCTTAAGCACTCTGTTACCACTTGCTAATAACTCTATATAGGTACATTTAATTACCCATCATCTTTATTATTCTGTCATTAAATAAACAAAACTACTACTGTATTTGTTTCTTTCTTCAGACGAGTCTGTAATCGCCCGAAAATAATCCGAACAACGTTTTACATTATTCACGATCAACTTCAACCAAAAACTTTTCGAAATGATCTTTATAATTCCAGGCATGTCTAACAAAGTTCAATAACCTCATTTTACACACGAACTCTGAAAAAGAATAATGATTTCTTTTTCATACTCTTAGGTCTGTAGGACTTAAAACTTTGGAATAATTTTTAAAAATAATACTACTTAAGTACATAGATTTTTGTTTACCAGAACATTAAGTAGTTATCATTTAGTATAATATCTTAAACGTGGTATTATTTTGTAATTCCTGATCTTATGAATAAATAAAATAAAATACAAACATGAAGAAAATATAATATTCTCTCTCACAGAGGATCACTGGTAGTAGATTAACGTTTCTGGAAACCTAGGTACATTTACCTTCTAGGTATTCCATTCCCTAATACCCTTGTGTTATGTAGAGATATACAAACAGATATAAATATATAGATGAAGGAGAGATGAAATATAATAAATAATAGACAGGATTTTTTAATTTATTTATTTCCATCCATTTGCACTAAAAGTTAACAAATACAATAACCTTCCTTATACAGAAATGCTTTTCTTTCAAACTAACTCTACAATTAAGCGAAATGTTATAACATTAAAAATACATACAATAAATACATTTCAACATTTGTTATATCTATAAATAATTACACAGTTTCCCTTAAGACTAGTCAGGAAATTACGATGATAATTACAGGTTTACAACAGGAAATAAAATCGGTTTCATATTTGTTACGGGACGTGATATCACAGCTATTAAAATTAATTATTTACATATACTCTCATCTTATACAAATGTTAATTAACAATACATCTAAACCGTTATAGGCACTCGAGTTAAAGTTAAAGAGAAAAAAAACATTATTTTGGTGTAAAGCTAAACCTTAACACTAGTGGCAAATCAAACTTATAATTATTTACAATTAACAGAAATATGGAAAGTTTAAATTCTATTTCAAATAAATTTAAAAAACATTTACTACGTTTTATTTGGAAGTACAATGCAGCGTATTTTTTTTAATTTTTTTTTGAGACTTAATAAATAGATACAAGTGTAGATAATTACTTAAGTTTTAAGTTGAACACTTCCCGAGCTTAAATTAATATTATATGAAACGAAAATTTCCTGACTATAAATTCAGTAGGTTACATAAACCGATGCTTGATAATATAGATTCATAACCCGATGAAGTTAAACTGTGTAGAATAGATACAGTAATTGAAATAAAAGCGTTTTAAAGTATTCGAAGATATGAACGACTTATAGCTAATTTATTATCGGGTTCCTGTACTACTTGAACTTTGCGTTATTAGTTAACAAGAGCTGTTGTTTATTTAATCAATTCCTCGTCAACATTGGATTGATCATGATGTTGGCGAGCGCATTACGTCGCTTGCGCCACGCGCCGGCGCCTTGAGCGTGATACTGGAGCTGTCTGTACCAAGTTCTGGTACGAGCGTTTTCCTCTGCCTGAAAAAAAAACAACATAATTAACAGCAGCCTACTATCAGCTAGAAACCACATTAATAATAAATTAATAGCGAATTTGACATATGTTATGAAAGCTACTTACACATACTTTCATTTCACTATAGCAAATAAGCGTTGAATAATAATTGCTATTTTATTTTGAAAGGAATTTTCCATAATGTACTTTCATACATGAAAAATCTTAGAAGAGATAGGATATCTAAAGAAGCTGTAATTTACTATATTATATAGTACATACTAGTTTTCTAAATTTAACATGGCATGTTATTTCATTAACTAAAATTAGCACACCTAGAAAAGTGATTAAAAAGATAGCTCCTGTTAATCTCAACACAAGATCTTTTATATTTTATAACCCTCAACGAACGTAGCTGATATGGTGATGGTTAGAGTTAGACCCTACAAAAAGTAAAGTTTAATAATAGTAATAATAGTCGGTGACCAGGGGCTGATTAGAGCCAAACTGAATAGCCTGAGTCACAGCCGGATATTAGCTAGTCTTTCGGTTTTCTACCGGATGCATTTTGGAGAGTGTGCACAAGAACTGCATGATTTATTACCGCCATCGCCTTTTTACCATCGAAAGTATAAATAAACACACCGTGGGCATTCATCCCTACGTTGTCGATTTCCCGCGCATTAGGACGAGGAGTTTTGCTTCTTCCTTCTCAATGCGAATAGCGAGGTACTGGAACAGTCTGCCGGAGTCAGTGTTCCCGTCCAGGTACGACGTGGGAATCTTCAAGAGAAGAGTGAATAGGCTGCTTCAAAACTAGTGCGGTTCTCCACCAAAGACTACGTTGCCGCTTACCATCAGATCGGATCGTAGTCAAGAGCTAGTCTACACAAAAATAAGTTAGTTACCTTAAATATATAGGAATCCTTTGTAGTAATCTCGTGGACTTCGAAGAAATGCTCGGGCTCGTGATCGGCGGCGACGACACAGCGGTCCAGGAACAGAGGTTCACGCTGGAGCGTGTATCGTCCGGCTTTCTCACGAACGAGTAGGAGTGCTGCCTCCCTCACGCCGCTACGCGCGAAGAGAGCTTCTCCCTCTTTCTCCCTCGCTTCTCGATCTCTTGCCTCTCTCGTCTCTCTAATCTCGTTCGTCTTATGTGTAGTCGTTGGCTTAAAACAACAACAAAGCAATAATTATAACAACACAAATTGAGGAAGATGTACTCTGAATTCTGTACTCTCTTCTTGTATTAACACAGCTGATGTTTCATATTCAGTATTTCTTATACTTTTTAGTACTAATTAAACCTTAAATATTTGTTACAAATACTTGCAAAAAGAAGTCATATCACTATGTTAGAAAGTTAAAATTTGACTAATTTTTATGTAATAGAACAAATATTATATTTTAGATTACTAACGCCAACGTACTAAAACAGTTTTTTTAAACATCATTATAATGGATATCAGTGCTTAATTGATATTAAAAAGGCAAAAATTAGGAAAAAAGAGATTACTTTGTCATTATAAACAGACGCATAAAGATTATTTTGGAAGATAATAATTAGTATGGTATATTACAGACACATATTATTATTATAAACTTACCTTTCCATTAGTAACCAAAAGTGCATTTATTGGCATCAGCTTAATAGTGCGTCCCTTGCGCCAGTTGTTGTCATTCGGTTGTGTGAATAATAACTTCCCTTCCATTGCGAACCTAATATGAACAAGAATTAAATTTGCTAATGAGAAATTCTTAGTAAAAGACTAGATTTCCTTTACTTTTACTATGTATCAGATAATGTAGTGGGTTCTGTTTAGTATCTAATACGTTTTTAATGTGTTTAATGTTTTGAATCAAATGAAGAGAACGTATCAAAATCTCATTAAATTAATCAACTTCTTGCTGTGATTTTGAACTGTACAATATGTATGAACTATTACAAAATTAAGTAAATGAATCCTATGATTGGAAGTTCATATCTACGCCTCAAATGTCAAATCTTCATTTCGATACGTTTTGACGTTTGGTTATTTTTTTCGTCCTTAAAATTATTTCAAACGAACCTTGCATCATCATGATTCCAGTCTAAAACGTCTACAGCCATTTTCCTTAATCTAATATCAGCTACGTGTAGATCATGAGCTGTACGCCTAGCTGCAGCTAGTCGTCTCCATAATGGCACATCTCTGGCTGCAGCCGCAGCTGCAGCCGCCGCTGCATTTATTTCTTCGAGCCTCGACTCTACACACCGCTGGGCACCTCTAACGTCCTCTCTTTCAGATGCACACGTAGCTGTAGATCGATAGAGCCTCGATAGAAGCAACGGATATTTTGTTACACGTTGGACTGGTACCTGGAAAATAAAGACGCAATTTAAATTCAATTGCCGACTTAATACAACTTGCAAGTAATTTACGAATGGTCACAAATTACGGAAATATTTTAAAAGTACATACCATGAGGAACGAATTTAAATTCATTCGTCTCAATACTGCATTCTCCATTTGCGATACACGTAAGAATATTCTAAGAAGTTCTTTTTCTTTCTCGAGCCCTGCTAAAAGCAGTGCTGCTCCTGCTTGTTTCACACAGTATGATTGAAACGCCGTGAGCATTCCCGAGCACTCCAATAGAATCTTACCAACGTTTACCGTAAGCAAATCCTGTAATTTTTAAATTCGGTTTAATAACTTTAATTCTCATTAAAAACAATTTTTTGTCACTTACATGAGAACAAAATCTTTTAAAAATTAAATATTAAGTTAATAAATTAATATCTTATTGCATTGTTTATTCAGAAATTTAAGCGTTTTGTATACAAGATCGTAGTTACTATTTACATGAGTTCAGGGACAATTAAAAATTTCAATGTCCTTAACATAAGTATTAAAAAAATCACTATTAAATACCTCATCGCCTTGTTCTACCGCAATTTCAAGAGCATCTCTTAATTTCTCTGATAATACTTGATTATTTTCAATTAGTTCCTCCACATTTAAGAAGATAGCACTTAATTGCTCTTGGGTTAGAAGACCTGCAACTAACATGGGTTTGTAGAATTCTTCTAAAATAATTTGCAAATCTCTTCCATACTTTTCTTCGGTTTCTACAATTTCTGTAATGATTTCTTTTCGCTCAGCTCTTTTTTTGGCACATTTCCTACACACCAGCGGAGCATATACTGAACCTAAAATGATAAATAACATTTAACTGTGTAAATATATAATTTTAAAAATATGTTCGCATTATGCTTTAATAAAATGTAAGCATAAAATGTAAGTATCAAATGTATTAGGTACAAATCATTCACACACTCTGTTTACCTTGTTCGGTGGGTTGTATTTCGACAGCTGTATCACAATCTTCACAGAGATGAATCGGAGAGTTTTTCTCAGTAAGTGTGTTACACGGCGAAATTTTTCCTTGAAGTCTGCTCCTCGAAGATTTACTTGTTTCGGAACCAACCCCAGAATCATTTCTTTCTATCTCGGCAGACGTTTTTTTGCAAACAACAGATTTCTCTAAAGGTTCATTACCAATTACTAAAGAATTATCCTCACTGGAATCTGATGCATTTGACAATTGACTGGTGTTACTACTTAAATGACTTTTAACCATTTCATTTTTTTGTTTCTCTTTTGATTCTGCAACTAACACCGTAGCATCATTTTCATTACCATAACTTGTTATATACGTTTCTTCATCATCAATACCTCTTTCTTTTGCGTCAACTAAATATGACAATATATCATATTTAGAAGCTCCTTCAAAAATTGAACGTGATCCACTACGTTTCTCGTCGTCGTGTATTGATAGAGAGTTAGGCGGTGGATTGATAGGTAATGGTGGAGGCATATCCCCAATTTCTTCGTATATTGGATCTGTATTCAATCGAATTGACTCGTAAAGGTGATCGTCATCTGCGTTGTTCGAAATTTCAATATCGCACAAAGCCGCGTCCACTAACATCTGATAAAATTTTGATCTAGTTGAATTTGTATCATCCTCAGTAGATAATTCACTAGCTGAAGCATTATAACAGTCTGACATAGGTTCGAGGTCTGAGAAAACTCCTATAGTACCACTCTCGTACTCCATACTTTCATAGGGAGCAGAGCAGCCGTTGTCGTCATTGTCTAGAGAAACGGTGGTACCAACTTCTTTGTTGCACCTTGTTTCTTTATTCCCAAGCTGTGTTTCATCTTTATCTGAATCTTTCGAAAGATCACTTTTCATATTAATGAGAGAGCTTTCTATCAGCTTTTCTATGGTGGCTTTGCTGCTATCTGTCCCTTCTTGGTGTTTCGTTTCTTGGAGTTTTATTAAAGAGTTTTCAATTAATTTTTTTACTAAATTTGTGTCAAGCCCTTCCGCTAAATGACCAAAGAAGGGATCGTTAAAGAGTTTTGTTACAAAGTTTCCATTTTCTTCGCGATTTTCTGTTTCAAGCCTTCTTTGTGTTTCTTTTGAATTTTCTAACATATTATTATGCTTGCCACATACGTGGGGAATAAGATTTCTACGCACTGCTTCTACAGGATCACATAAAATTGAAGAAATATCATTGACAGTACTACTATTGAGAGACCCCGTATTATCATAACTTTTATTTGAGTCATTACAGATATCTTCATATGTGTTTGACTCATCTCTACTTATTTCTGCTTCAGAAAATACTGCTCCAATATATATTTGACTTTTAGATTTTTTCATTTCTTTCTGTGGACTTCCTACACTTATAGTAACAGTAGTACCTGTTTGAAAAGTGTTGCACGTATTTCCATAGTCGTCATTAACAACTACCGATGATAAATAAATTGGAGTATCTGTACCTACATTCATTGTAGAATAACACTCACTTCCATTAATTTGAATGGACGTCTTTTTAGGTTCATTGTCAGTAACTCTTAATAAATTCTTATTAACATTCAATTCTTCACCTTCATCGGAATCAAATTGCTTTACACGTAAAACAGTTTTTTGTTCATGTTCATTTGCATCAGACCACTCATCGCTAGTTGAGCTCGAAGAGTTATTGCGGATAAAACGAGTTTTAACATAATTTTGTTTTTTAGATTTTGTACGATCTTTACTTTTTAATCTTGGAGGAGGTTCCGGTGAAGTTGAAATACCAACACGTAAATTTTTTAAAACATTGCTGGTAATCTCACTGCTATCGCTTAAATTTTCATTATCATCCCCGTGTAAATTAGACTGATCTTCCAATTTGTTTATTTCGTGCGATGTTGTCAATGCATTATTTTCATTGCTTGAATATTTTTCAGTCACTGACTCTAAAAATACTTGACTTGTATGTCCATGCTTTGGTTTGGAACGCAAAGCCATGGTATCTAAAAATTTTGGTGGAGAAATAGAAAGAATAGATGTTAATCTTTCAGATTCTGAACGTCGCAGTACTGGTATTTTTGGTAAATTGTTATCTGCAAAAAAAATTATAACTAAGTTAATAATAGAGACTAACGTGACAAAATTATTTTCTATTTACTTGACTACATTATATTTAAATTTATAATAATTAGTTAAATATTGTCATGAATATAGCGAAGAAAGTTACTAATGTTTGTAATGACTAAGACTAAAGGCGAGTATAGTCAGTTTTCGTACAATAGTGGACATTAATTAACCGTGATAGTGATGATAGGAATTTGTATATAAATTTATGTAAACGATATAATCAAACTCATAAAGAAACGAAAAAATTGGTACAAACATTGCTTACCTTCTGTCTTTACATTGTTTTCTTTAATGTCGTCAATTATATTAACAGGTTCAACATCTTGTACACTTTCTATGAAATTTGATCCTTCTTCGGGACTGCAACTTACTATTTCAATATCCTCAGATTGTTTAGTTATTGTATTAGAGACATTATCAGCACAAACTTTTAGACTACGACTAACAATATCACCTTCAGCAATTACTTCACGGTCCTCATTCTCAGTGTTATTACTTTGTGTCATTTCTTGCTCAATACTATCTTGCAGATTTAATTCTGCTGTGTAAATAATTTTTGTTTCCTCATTTTCCACCAAAAACTGTACTCGTTTTCTATGTATAATGTTATTAGGAGAATTCACGCATTTATCGTTTGGTTTTGGAAGGTAAAACTGAGAAGAATTTGTACGTTTATAATCAAAAGAATCGTCTGAGGTTTCCGTTTTTTGGTTTAAATCAGGACTATTAAAGTTTTTTGGTTTTTTGAGAATCGATTTGATGGGATCACTGTTTTGATTCTTAAATTTAGAATTGCGCGATAATTCATGAAGTGACTTTCTATAACTTCTATCTGGGACTCTTTGATTATCACTTTCACTATCATCATCAATTTTTGTATTTCTATTTCTTCTCGGTGGACGTTTCGGAGAAACACTTTTAGGTTTTGTACGATTCGATGTCGAAATGTTCAACAACTTTTTACTACTGTTTTTACCTACCGAAGCAGCTTTTTTGCTCTCATTTTTAATATTTGGTAATAAAACCGTTTCTTGAGTTTTAGACTGTAATTTTTTGAGATCATTGTCGGGCACATAAGCCGATATTGCATCATTTCCAATCTTACTATCATTGGAAATACGTATTCTTTGTCCACTTATGGCCTTGACGGTAGAATCAGCCTTCGAATGCCTAATATCTTTAAAGTTTTTATTTTTTAATGAATCTGGAAATACGTCTCCAAAATCATCATCAAACTCACTTTCTGCTAGTGATTTTGAGATATTATTTGACTTAACTAAGTCATATGGATTGATATCACACGATAGAATGGATTTTTTATATTCATTTGTGTTGCTTTCTTCTTCAACCCACACCTCATTTACACGGCTTACTGACTTGCTTCTACTTTTTCCAAATGTGTCTGGGACCACGTTTTTACTCTTAATTCTACAAGGACTGATGCTTTTTGCTCGAGATCGAGTAGTAGAAAATTGACTGCCGATTCGTGTTTCGTGAGGTGGTGCCAATCGACTTCTTCTCATTAAGTCATAGGGATCTGCAGAATCTCCATTTGATTTGAGAATACTTGGCCTTGATTTACTGTTTTGCACACGGACGGTACCTGCACGTAATAAACCAGAGTCTCGACTAACTTGTGGGCCTCTGACAGTACCTCCCACCAACATTCGTGGACTTTCAGCTATTGTTAATGGCAAACGAGATCCTTTACATTTTTTACATATACTGACTTTGGTTGAGCTTGTTTTCTTAGTACCATTTAAGTACTCAGGACAGGAACATAGTATAACTGCATAGTTGTGTGGAGTTGGCTTTTGTGGAGTACTAATAAGTACAGGTCCTGGAACCTCGGGATAAGATGAGAATACGTTGGGTCTTACAGGAGGTGTTGGAGTTCTGACCGAACCATACAACCACGTTTCTGCATACTTCATTGATTTTGATAGAGCAGATCCAGGCGGACCGCTTACAGTGCCATACATATACGGGCTTTCAGGAGATTTCTCTGATGATTTGGAGCTTCCTGAAGTGTTCAGTTTCAATTTCGAAGACCATTTTTTTGGTCGCGTACTCTCTGGCGTATCATATATCTGAAAAAAAAAAAAGAAAAACGATCAGTCCCAAATTGACATTTTTTACCACGTGTGTTAGTTATTAAAGAAGAGGAAAATCTAAGTCTAGTCTTTTATCTGAAATTAATTACTTTTCAAATATTTTCCAGACTTAGTTGAGAAATTTTGTATTCAATCATACGAATTACGTATATTGAAAAATGACTATGAAAATTTTCAATGTTTAAATCATTTTAGTAATAAAATGTAAAAAGATGTAAACAAATCTCCGAGGAAAACAAATTCTTGCAGAAAAATATGTCCTTAATAACAAAAGAATTTAAAAAAGTATAATTGCAGTTGTTTCAAATTAGCAATGCTGGATCTTATATTAAGTTAATATAGATACAGTATTTTTATCGTTAGCACTTCCACGATTGCACGTGCAACTGCAAAGAATGACTCTTTAATTTTGCAATTCTATTTTTTTGTTTATTCCAGTCTTCATTTTATGTAAGTTTATCTTTAATATAACAATTATTTTAAATTCTTAACCTTCACTTAGAAAAAAATCGTAAAATGTAGTACAAAGCATAAGAAAATATTCAAAGTGATAGAGTGATGACAAGCAAATTTCGATTAAGATGATGCGATTTGTTTAGACATGTAAATTTAACTCGAATTCTTTCGGATTTTATTGCTGGCATTGCACAACAATATTACATTAAAGGCAAAATGCTCTAGAAATTTAAAAGAAAGGAAGCTTATTTTCTGTTTCAAAAACTACAAACTATACCACAGGCATCACACAAAGACTATGCTTTCCGAATCTTGTGGAAAACTTTCCGATTCAACAGCGAGGGGAAATGTATCGGTATTTTTCTTTATAAACTCGGTAACAGGATCGTTGGTGAAGTTTCTTAAAAGGTTGTATGACGCTGCTCTGGATGGGCGGAACAAACTTGTTCTGTCTTGTTCCTCTGTAATGTCTGCACGAACCCTTTGAATGTTGTAGATTTATACCAAAATATGTACCATATTTACAATTTTACTTATTAAGTAGTAGTTTTAGTTTTAAGCCGTGATAGCCTAGTGGTTACGGACCTCGGCCTCCGAATCGGGGGTAGTAGGTTCGAATCTAGGCGCGTACCAATGACTTTTCTAGTTACGTGCGCTTTAAGAAATTTAATATCACTGGCATTCCCAAGGAGGGTTAGCGTCAGGCAGG
>DWHU01001823.1:0-11301 GCA_018247975.1 Parides photinus
TCTCGGTGGTGTGCCGCTGTCAGTAGCGACTATCGTCAAAGAATAATAATCTTTTTCCTCTCTATCTAAAGTACTTTTGACATAAATATAACCATCCGGAAATACTCCAAACTTTCCATCTGAGTTACCTTCTGCTATATAATAAGATATTCTTCCATTAGGGCCTAAATCAGCATCGGAGGCCGATACAGCAAAAAATCTGGTGTTGACTAAAGTTGACTCTAACAATGAAGTTTCATAAGAAGTGTGGTCAAATACCGGTGTGTGGTCATTAACATCATTAATTATTGCTACTAATGCATGCTTAGTTGATAGCAATGGTTTGCCATTATCCGTAGCAGTTACTTCAAGTGATATTGTGCTCGTTGGCTCAATAGAAATTGGTTTATTTAAATAAATCACACCTGTTGTTGCAGAAATACGAAAGCTATTTTCTGGATTGTAGCTTAATGTATATTTTATAGTTCTATTAGGCCCAGAGTCTCGATCCGTAGCTCGAGCAAAATAAACTTCCTGACCAACTGCCATATTTTCAGGTATGTTAATCTCATCTTTATCATCAATAAATATGGGATAATTGTCATTCACATCTAAAACTGAAATGTTTACTGTAGTAAATCCATAAGCTACACCACTCTTTGCCATAACTCTTAAATGGTACGTAATTTTTTCTTCTCTATCTACGTAGGCGTCTGTTGAAATTATGCCACTTTTCTTATCAATTTTGAAAACATATTTATAATCACCATCTATAATATAATAAGACACTGAATCACTTGATGTTCTGGCATTTACTTTTCCGACATATCGTCCAAGTTGTGCCACAGATAAACCATCGTCTTCAATAATTTTAAAATTGTATCCGTTATAATCCTCAAAGTCAAGACTCTTACGTTGCGAAGATTTTATAATGTCAATAGTAGCATCATTTACTGCACGTTTGTTACCTCTATCTCTACAAGATACTTTTAAAGAGTACATTGTTTTTGTAGCTTTATGAAAGTCTTTTTGCAAAATTATGTTGCCTGTTATGGGATCCACGTCAAAATATCCGTCTCCACCGCTCTCCAAATTAAAAATAACTTTTGCATTGTCACCTTCGTCAAAATCCATAGCTTTAACCTGAAGAATTTTAGACCCAGGAGGCAAATTTTCGTTAATGGTTTCTAAATATCGTTGAGGGTAAAAGAAAGGTTCATTGTCATTTACATCAAGTACTTTTAAAAATATTTTAGCAGTTGATGATTGCGGAGGAAATCCTTGATCCTTAGCAAGCACTTGTATTTCATAAGCAGGTATTCGTTCTCGATCTAATTCAATGACGGTACTCAGTTGTCCAGTTATTGGATCCAATACAAATGTGTTAGGATATTTTTTCTCTATACTAGCAGGCAAATAATAAGCTATAGAACCGTTGGTTCCTTGATCATTATCAGATGCAGTTAATATCAATATATCTTTTATGGGCTTAATATTTTCATAAATAGAAGCATTGATTACTGATTGTGGAAACGATGGTGCTTCGTCATTTTCATCCAAAATTGTTATTTTTAATCTTGTGTATGCCCATTTAGGATTTGGTCCACCGTCTCTTGCTGATACGTTAAGCTCTACTGTTCCTTGAATTTCGCGATCTAATATTGACTTTGTTGTTACTAATCCAGTAAAATGATCGATAAAAAACCATTGTTGCTGATTTCCGTCATAAAAGTCATAATAAATTTCAGCATTAACTCCTGTATCTTCATCTGTAGCAGTTATACCTACCACATATGTACCAGGAGGAGCAAGCTCGCTCAACACAGCCGAATACTCAGACTTTTCAAAAACAGGTTCATGATCATTCACATCATTAACATGTATAACTAAAAAAGAAGTTGTTGTACGATGTGGTATACCTCTGTCTGTAGCAACAACCGTTAAATTATATTTACTTATTTCCTCTCTATCTAAAACACCATTTACATGTACAATATAAACACTTGAGGAATTTTCTAAGCGAAAATGGTTTAACTCGTTTCCAGAAACTATCTTAATACTAGTTATTCCGTTTAATCCTGCATCTAAATCAGTTACAGTAATCGCAGCAACTAATGACCCGTTTTTTGCATTTTCATCCACTGTAGCAAAACTCGCTGTCGAGGGCACATAAGTAAATGTTATAACAGGATCATGGTCGTTGGCATCAATCAAATTAACGGTAACATATGTTCGGGCATCTTGTCGAGGCACACCATGATCCTTAGCAATAACAGTTAAAACACATGTCATATTACATGTCCCATTACTACAGTATTTAGGACACGTCAGCTTCTTTAATGTTGTTATAACTCCTGATTCTGGATCTACTGCAAATTGTTTTTCAATATCAGTAACTTCGTAAGTTATCTTGCAATTATCGCCTAGATCACTGTCCGTTGCAGTAACTTTCAATACTGTAGTTCCTGGTGGTACACTTTCATTTAGTGATACAGAGAAATCACTCTGATCAAAAATTGGTGGATTATCATTAACATCTAAAATAGTTACATTAACTTGAAGATACCCGTATTTTGGAGGATTTCCTCCATCACGTGCAGATATATTTAAAACATAAAAATCATTTGTTTCTCGATCTAACTTTCCAGTGGTTTCTAAATGCAAATAGGATGTCTGACCACTTGGATTTACTGTCACGTTTAATCGAAACTTCCCTTCGTTGTCACCATCTACAATCCTATAATCATTAGCGATACCATTTTCGCCTAAATCTCTATCAGTTGCCGCATCTAAAAGTAATTTAGTTCCAGCTGCTGAGCTTTCTGAAAACGCTACGGCTATACTAGGCTCGGGAAACTCGGGATAATTATCATTTACATCTGTCACTCTAATCCGGACTTCTATTGGGTATGTCGGTTGGCTTGATAATACAACGAAGGCATAGCGGTCGACGCTTTCTCTATCTAAAATAATATTACTTTTTATTTCACCCGAAATAGGATCGAGGACAAATTCTTTAGGAGTTTCATTAAAACGATATGTAAATCCAGGTTTGATAGGTATCCTTCCAACGATAGTGCCTACTGGCTGGGCTTCTGCTATTCGAAGATCCACACCGGTATCGACAGCACGGGATTGCATCTGTTCGGCGGCGGCGCCAGCGCCCGCGCCGGTGATCAGCGCCACCGCGACCAGCACCACGTGCCACCGCCCCATACTGGTCAAGACATTGATAAAAACATTGTAGAGTCTGTTTCTCGACAGCAAAAGGTAAAGACTGTCTGGAAAAGTCAATGTGTCCCGTTCGCGCAAACTCGCGCACTCACTCGCTTCAGGTATGCAACATGGCCGCAGCGACCTGCGCGAGCACAAATATCTCACTGGAGAGCAATCCGCCGTTGCGCCTACGCTGTCACATTCATTCGTAAACACACGTGACACTCACTATCTACACAAGTCTCAAAATATCGTTTATTTAGTCACAATACCGACACTTGAACAGAAACTGTCTAACCGTACTATATTCCAGTACATCACGGTTTCAAAACACTACTCGATAAAGTTTGCGTTACATTAAACCAATAAAACAGTTCATATACGGCATGCGGGCAACGTCACTGTTGGCGCGGCACTGGCGGGCGGAGGCTTTCTTGCCGCCCCGCAACCTCCCCGCGACGCTGTAACCCCTCCCCCTCAACTCAAAAGCTTCGCCTGTAGCTGTGTGATCACGATACCAAGATAATGGCCGCCTAGGGATTCCTCTATTTATTGTTCGGTACGAGTCCTCAATGTTGAAATAAAATAAAAAAGGTATTAAACTAGTATTATTTTTAGCGCAACACTGTAACAACAACAACAACGCGTTGAACTCTTTTGTATGATTTAAAGATGTATACAAATTATAGAGGTATGTAACTATTTTTAATAATGTTTTTATACATTTTACAAATTAATGTATCAGATAAAATTGAACGTAACACTTTTTAATTAATGAACAATTTTGTAAGTACTTAAAGTAGTTACTACGTGTTTTAAGTTCAATACTACGCCCTATTTTTTAAAAACTAGAAACCCGTAGCGTTACCCGGGGTTTTTCTGTACTTTGGCTACTTATGTCTACTGTAATTTTAAGTATGAAGTTACCGAAATTACAACGCCATCTATCATTAGAATCACACAACTTTATATCCCCTGAAAGCTTATTTTAAGCTCAGTAAAAGAACGAGCTTTGAATAATAGATGACTCTTTTGTAAACCAATTACATTGATTTAAAATTTTTATATAGCTTATTTTTACTACCATTTTTGATACTCATTGAACATTCAATTATTTACAATATTACTTCGAATTTTCATTATTTATAAAATATTTATTCAGAAACCATAGTTTATTATCAAAGATCATCAAAGGTTAATGTTCCTGATGTATTTTTTACAGAAATAACATGTTAAAATAAAATCCGGGAAAAAAGAAGCATTACTTTTACGATTTTATCAATTTACAGTTGCTGTGTTTTGTTGATTCAACGCGCAGAATACAGGAGACCTAATCAATAAAGACAAGGCTGCTGTAGAGACTACGACGTTAAAGCTCAAAATGAATGAAACTACTCAAATTTTCAATTTATGTTCCTTTCTTGTCTTTATGACAGTAAAATAATTCATCAACAAAATCAGCTCATGCTTTTTCAATCATTTAAAAATAGAATGTACTTGTACCTAACTGTTCTATAGAAACACGTGTTGCATGAACACTTTGACGTCACTCACCCATTCCAGTACTTGCGCAATGGTTTTGTCCGAAAGGGGGACCGCACCCCCACGGTAGGAGAGGGTAGCTACTGACGTAAGGACTTACATTCATGAATGAAACGAACACCTAGACTATCTAGTCCAGGCGTTCGTCGATCTATCTAGATTCAATACCTGAAATATTATAGAAATGGGTAGGCTACGGTTTAATATACTAAGGTTTTATTAATTTCTTCTCACGAACATCTGGAAAGAAATATTGTGGTATGTTAAACTTACCTGTTTTGAAAGAGTAATGGCTTAACTAAAAATCAATATGCCAACTTATTAAAAATTACCTTGTCTTAAAAATGGGAAAATGCTCGTTTTTAACTAGTATTGTATGTTTTTAATATCGTTTTATGCTAATAATTTCATCGAATTTATAACAAAAATCCTTTAAAAACTCTGGTAGGGATTCAATGTTCAATTCTACATATTTAAAAATAATAAGCAAATTTACGCATTATATTATAACAAACTTACTATATTTAAAAAAACGAGGAGTTAAACAAATTTATAACCATAGAAATAGATTTATTATTTACATTCCATAACTTGTTATAATAAAACCCTTTAGAATCATGTACTTCCTATTATTAACCTTTAACATTATAAATAAAATTAATCTCAAATGTGATGGAGTTAATCCTTAACTTGACTACTAAAAAAGTATTTTCTGTAACAGTAGACCGAGATAAAGATTGAACAGGTTATTTTATTTTTATTTTATTGTTTATTGGTTGTTATTTTGTTTTTTGGTTTACAATTTTTTCCAGATTTACCAAAAAAGAAATAAAACAGAAGAAATAACTAAAATGACGGACATCAAGCGAAAAAAATATTCTTAAATATTTGAATTGTAACAAAGAAATAATTACATCATATTAATAATTGTTCAAATAAAGGCATTGGCGTAGAAAATGTATACTACGTGAAAATCACTTACATATCATTAAACTTTAACTTCAAAAGTGTTTAATAAAATGTAAGTTATTTTAGAGACGGATCGAACCAAACAGTGGGCTTAAAATAGAATCAGCTACCTCCTACGCTATGAGAGACGTACGTATGCCAGAGTACTGAAAAAGAAAGAGACCGTCGCTGAAATGACCTAAATGCTCCGATTCTTTGAGACAGTACCTACAGAAAGAACAATTATTTATAGAGTCTTTGACGTATGAAAGAATGAAAAATAATGAATTGATTTCTAAGTATCTCTAATCTCTATCTAAAAAAGGTGTAATTGTTTTTATCCAATTCCTTTTCAAACAGTAGTAATTGCATGTGTAAAAACTTTATGTTAATCACCTTTTATAGGTACATATAATTAAACTATGGACTTCTCTGAATCACCTACAGTAGTAATCAGTACATAAAAATACTACTAATTCAAAGTACTTTTAACCAACGACAACGAAGATGTTCTTAATTCGATGCATGAACATTTAAACACGACCACGAAAACTTTTCAGATTGGATAAATTGTTACGATTCTGTTTATTATTTCGGAGTGAGTGTTTATATTTATAAGAAGAGTATGAAGAAATCAACTAATCAGTAATTACAAATACATATTTTCACAATAAATCATAATGTACTATTACGGTAAATTGTACTTTACAAACATTATTATGTCCCAGTAAGAATGTCGCTGTAGACATTCATATAAAAATTAAAGGCGTAAAGAGATGTTTTCTTTTACGCTTTACAAATATTACACACTATATGAAAATAATGGTTATACCCCGTTAACACCTATCAAAAAATTGAGTAGTTAGACGAAAAGTCAAGTAGTTTTGTTGTAAGAGATCCAACAATCTGTTAATGATTTAGGTAACTAATATGACAAGAGTATAACATGGTTGAACTGTTCTACGATATACTCGCATATTATAATGTCTGTTTTATTGAGTTGCATCGACGTCGCGAAGGCGCCAGTCGGGCATCGACCTCATGTTTGTGACGACTTCCGTGCCCAACCTGATAATGCATTGTAACTTACCGAAATGCATCGGATTCATCCCCTCCCATGACCTACCCCATTCATTTAACAATATTTCAAGATAACAGCACTGTTTAAACAAAATATGATCTACTTTACATTATTAATCATTGTTATTCATTTTCTCAAAAACCAAGTAAATTATAACATAGAGAAAATATTATAAACATCTTCTCATCGAACGGTTTTTGTGGCCTACTTCTCTCGAGTTGTGAGCTAATAAGGTTTCTTAAAATATTAATGAAATATAGGTTCAAATTATTTAAAAAAATTCTCAAAGTGGTATTTATTCATAACTTAATTTAAATTCCTGTTTATAATAAAAAGTTATCATATTACTAAAGTAAATACATTGGTACTCTTACTGTCGGAAATTTATATGAATGTCTTGTTAATGTTTATGTATCAATCTTAGCATTTTAATAATAATTAAAAATCTAAATAACCTTTCCATTCTCCATGTGCTCTACATACGATCGTAGTGGTTAAAAAATATATGCCTGTAGTAGTTAGTACACAGAGATAATAATAATTTATTATGGTTTGTCCTTGTAACGGTCTCCTTTATGTTCTCACACTTTTTAAGACAAATAATATTTAAATAATACCTAAAATTTACTCGTGTTGACAAAAAGTTTTCCAATTGTTTATTTTTGATCATATTTTGTAACGAAAATTAAAGAAACTGAAATGTGTTACGTTAGTGAGATGAATAATCTGTGGCCACGATCGATACTCGAGTGGCGCGGGGTTGAAACTTGAAGGGAACTGTGGAGGGATGAGTAGGGGGTTGGTAAATGCCGGAGGTGAACGTAGGGGGAGACGTTCATTGAGAACGTGTAGGCGGCGCGCGTGGGCGAGCAGCTTATATAGCCCGCCGGTCCATCTTGTGCCGTAGTTGTGTCCCGGTCGCGCCACATTCACAATCAAAGTGCAAAATGTGCAACCTGCTACTTTCTAGTTGGGGGTGAGTATTAAAAACATAATTAATCTAAACAGTGTAAATATTACTGTAACATGTCACCACCTACCAGCAATTTTGTTTCTAATATATCAACTTTTGCATAAAAAACAAAGTTACAATAAATTTTAACATTTTCTAGTATCGAAACCCAATTATGAAATTAAATGAATATATTTAGTATTACATTAAATCGTATTAAGGTAATTCATATACTAACCAAATTATACATTATTTATAGATCGTGGGTTACATTATTCGGCTTCATAATTATACAAACTACCGCATATCCTTTGCAAACATGGCCTATGTATTCTCAAACGCCCAAAGAGTATCAGGACGATGACTATTACTACGCACCCAAGGTCCAATACTATTATGACGCACCTGCACTGAACGATCCTGTTGTTTACGGCCAAATTCCATATTCTTACTACTATGACCCATATGAACATTTTGCTAATGAGGCACCAGAAAGACAAGACGAAAGACTAGCTTCTTTACCGATAGGACAAGAAACCTGGTTTGAAACTAACAATTCTCCTCATTGGCGATCTAATAATTTAGACGACGTTAATGCAGCTTTTTTAGATAATTTGATACTGACCCAAATGGCACAAGACGCACAAAGACGTCGTGAAAACGCACGTACCGCTTTCCCTACAATAGACTATGAGGACAAAGATAACACAGATGAAGACGTTAGAGAGCTTAAAGCGTTAGCAGGAAAACCACTTTACCATGTACCAAAAACTTCTCCAAACTATGAAGATGAGGAATATCCATCTGATGATGGGTTTATAAATTGGAATGGTAACAAAAGAAGTGCAACAACAAACAAACCCATTGCCAAAAGTGATTTAAATAATGGTCAGAAAGAAGTAGCAGTACCGCGGCCACCCAAAAATACTAATTCAAGAAATCAATCTAAACAAGAAAAAAGGAGTTCACCTTACTACAATGCTATTACACAATTACTAGAAAACAAATCTCATGTAAGTACAAGTAAATGATCATCGTGTATATTTTTAATATTCTCAATGAATAGTTTAAGTCTTTTCCATATTGACAAGATATAGAATTTATAAAGATATAAAGGCAGTGTAGCCCGAAGTCTAAAAATAACTCGGCCGGGCCGGGGGTGGTGGGTGACACGGTCGGCTTGGAGGCCGGGTCATTGGAGGGGTAGAAAGAACGGATTCCACCCAAAAGCTCAATCCTTCGATGTTCACTTTAACATATAGCTCAGTGAATGAATTGTTTCTTTTTAAATACATGTAAATATTAACTACTTTTTATGCACGCAGAAATCAACAATTGGACGAAGAATCGAAAAACGTTTTGTGGCGGGTGATTCGGATTTGGTTGTCGAACTACGGGGCCTAAAACATCGCATCGCCACTTAAATGGATTCATCCGATAAACGCCAACAAACATGAGACTGAGTATTAATGTAGACTTATAGATACTTAAAGCATCTGCGACCGGATATAATCGCAATCAATGAACTTGAAAATCAAAAAAAAAAGAAAACTGATATTCGCCTAATTAATCAAAGAAATACGGTCTACCTTTATTTAATTAAGTATTCATAACGACATTCGTTTACAATTTAGTATTGCAACTTAGATATCTACTTTCTATAGATTTAATTAAATCGTGTAGTATCTTTATATTTAAAAAGTAATTTGTATCAAAATAAATTCTTTTCGGTTTTTTAGTACGTTTCATAATGTGTGTATGGAGGTGTACAGAGTGTGTAATTGATCGTACAAACATTGACTATAATCTCCATTAAATGGATGAATTGTTTAGATAGTAGGCACATTCATTGTAATTATAGCAACATTTCAATGGTAAGAAGTTCCCTTCAATCGGCAGCTTTCTAACGCACGTATGTGCATTTGTAAATATAATGTACTGATCGTCTAAGACTTAGATAGAAAAAATACTTTGTCTAGTATTATTTGTATTTCTATATGTGAAATCATTACTAAAATGTTAAATAACAATTATTAACAATAGTTTAGTAGCAACAAATTTGTAAAAACAAGAAAGACTAACAGTCCTTCAGCATTTGTTACAGCGAGCTTATGCTATTTTTGCTTGATGATATGTACTTACATTTAAGCGATTTACACTGTTCTTAAAAAGCTGTATTTATATTTCTGAAATACCTTACCGTACATTTACAACATTTTCTATTTTGAATAGTGATTAAATTATTACAAATTAATTTTCATAGTCTAAAAAGACAATACTGATAATATTTTGCAAAGCAAATCGGAACTTTGTATACTACTTACTTTAATTATAAGAATGAAATCATACTCTCAGAAAGCAGAGGATCAAGTGATATTTTAGCTTTACTGCTTCTTAACTAATACATTTTTATTCAACAGTTGGTCTAAAGACCGTTGTTACAATGAAATTAAATATTTTATGATGTTTTCCGATTCAACATTTGGATTAATTTTTCTAAGCTTTCAAATGAGTAAAATGTTTAAACGATAATTTAATAATAATAAATAAATAATTGTTATCTATTAATAACGCCCTAGCTATTTTTCAAACAACTATTTACTTTTTATATATTATTAATTTTACTTGAATTATTTATTAAAAAAAATTTGGTAACATGAAAATAGTACCTCTCTCCATTATTTCTTAACATTTTGTTATAAATTTTTTTCGAAGATCACATCTTTCATTAAAAACTACTTATAAAATTATTGTACGTATAATTTACATATCTGTAAAGGTAACATATACATTTCTAGCATTTTTTTGTTTGTTTATAATCACATCTTTTACAAAATTTGTAAATAAATGTACATAATGTATTACTGAACATTAGACAATGTGGCAAAGTATGTTTTTGTTATGACGAATGTCATTTCCTTGAAATTATGTAAATATGTAAGTGATTGAAATTTAACCTACATCCTGAAATACTTACAGACAATTATGCGCAATTTAAGTGAGTTTGGCTCAAAATATCTAAAAAAAGTACCTACGTACTTTTACACTCTATTTATATTTTATAGAAACAGTATATTTTTACGTTGTGTTTTTTATACTTTAAGTAGTAACTTTTGGATGAAAATCTGAAATATATTATACTAGAATAATGTTATGTCCGTGAAGAAGTTACATTAAATACAACTTCAACAATGTACAATTGTTTTTTTTATGTCCATCTAAATATTCTATTTTTCTAGAAACCTTTCATCATTTATACTTATTGTCAACTATCGAACACAAGTCTACCCAAACGCTTTCTATGTGTCTTATTCCGTTCATACATTAGATTTGATAATTTTATGTGAAGCAGAAAAGAAGAAGAGTGAATATGAAGAATGGAAAAAAAGGTAAGAAAGCTGTAGCCTTAGCAAAAGCAAAGGCCTTGGAAAAGCTCTACAATCTGTTAGATAAACCTGAAGGCCATAAATATGTATACAGGCTAGCGAAGAACAAGGTAAGGAAGACGAAGGATGTTACGCATATGAAATGCATGAAAGATGAATCAGGGGTAATACTCTCGGATGATGATAGAATAAAAGAT
>DWHU01001824.1:0-11299 GCA_018247975.1 Parides photinus
TTTTATTTTAGTTTAATCAATGCATGACTGTATCCATGAAATTATTTTTTAGCTTTTAGTACATTTATCTGCAATATCATCATTATCATCATCATCAGCCTGGAAACGTCCACTGCTGAACATAGGCCTCCCCCAATTAAATCTGCAATATAAAACCGTTTAACTTAAAAAAAAATTTTCACATTTTTATTTTCTGCTTTTTTTGTGTTTTTATTTTTTGCATAATTTGTTGTTACCATTTTGTTCCCACGTGTACTGGACATTTTTACGGTCGACCCCCTCGGAAGTCCAATAGAGGTGCAAGGCTATGTACAACAAGATGTGCCTGAATGTTGAGGGGAAAACGCTAACGACATATATAGTAATTTTGTATAGTGCACTGAATTGTACTTGACAAGCCCTTTCATTTGATACCCATATTGATGGGATTGTAAAAAAATAAGTGGTCCGCCATCTTGTAGCGGCGCCAATCTTGAATTCACAATAATATTAAATGATAATTGTATTGTCACCAGAATCAAAGACGTTTACCAAATTTCAGATCATTAGGTTAACGGGAAGAGGGTTAAATTTCAATTTCTAATTTTGACCCAAATAAATAAACAAATAAATTCCGTACGGGTCGAGCTAAATAAAACCGTTTAAATATATCCTCTAGCCTAATGTATTTAAACGATGTTGTGATAAGTTAAATAATAAACAATATTAAATTAATGTAAAAAACCAGGAAAAAACCTTCTGAAAACGTTGTTCCTCATCCTTCATGAGATACGTGAGATATTTTCATACGTATCATAAACAAGGTTAGAATAGATTTGTGTTTTTGTTTTAACATTGAACTTGTGAATAAGTAAAGTAAATTTTATGTTTATTACACATTTTTGTATATTATTCGTAACGAGAAGGTGAGTAAGATGTTAACCTGATGTTAATTTATATCTGTCCAAAACAACTTAGTGCTAATTTGGTACACTGTTTTGAGACTTAAGACACTAACTGTCGTTATCTCAGTAACTCTTATAGGGTCTTTAAAAGCGTCTAGAATTTTCATACAGTTTATGAGTCCGTCAGTGTATCTTAAGAAGTAAAACGTAAGGTAAATGCGGCGCTTGATTTGTGGCGTGTAGAGAAGAATACTACTACGACATAACGAGTAATAAAAACTCTATCTATTAGAATAAAGATGGTGAATTATAGAAAGAATGAACAGCCATCGATTCCGGTTGTAAGAAACTCGATCTGATGAGTAAATACGACATTAAGAATAACGATGCAACCGGCCTTCATTTCCGCTTAAACTGCGGAAATTCCGCAACACATACTACCGCTTCGTATTCGTCTTTAACATATTTTTATAAGGAAAGCTCATTATGAGTAAACGACATTTAAATGGTCATTAAAATTACATTACACATTTAAAAATAAATAGACCAACAAAGTTGATTATCGTGTTTATAGACCCAAGGTTATAAAAGTACGAACAGACCCGCAAGAAGAGTCAAAGTCTTATTAGCTGCTAATCTCAAAATGTACTAATTAATAAATTTTGTACTTAATAGTACGGCTTATAACGATATAACATATTGGTTAGGATATAAAACACATTCATTTACAATTTTTTTATGGATGTGTCTGATAGGATGTTTTCCCGCTGGTCAACACATATATGTCGCAAGCATACGATAATATAATTTTCATATTACATCGTATTTAATACATGTATCATAATTAAGGAATAAGTATTCTTATTTACGTTTCATATTAGCAATCTTTTAACTAAATTTGCTTCTTGTAATTTGGTACTCCATTTTCCCAGGCGCTTACAGAATACACAACGCAAAAACATTTGTAATAGCAAAACGAAACCTTCTGATATACATAAACCTAAAGACATAAAAGGTACAGTGTAAAGACATAAAAAATGCAGTTTTTGTTCTTCGCAATGGTTCTTTTAAGTTTAAAGTTTTAAATTTGTAAATTTTGTGTTATAGCAAATATTTAAAAAGGATAACACTCAGATTCAAATAAAGACCTACATTTTAAAACTTTATTGGTGATGTACTTTATTGGAAATATTTACTTTACATGCTTTCCTTTATTGTTAACCTAAATGTTTACATTAAGAAACATTCTAGACTGTATTGCGACTACATTATTAATGGATATCTCTTTCATTGTGCTTTTCAATAATATAAATTGTCGTAATAATCTTCGCAATGGAATAATACTGGTTTACATAGTACCTACGAGAAATGAAGTAAGTTACGAGAATAAGAATATTATCTATATTTATGATCGAGTCTATTATTGTATCCTTTTCTGAGCTAGCCTTACGAACCTAAACGAGAAATCGGACTTCACTAAGAATGTAAATATTTTACTTTACATACAAGTAGAAAGGATTTAAATAGGTTAAACAGAGGCTAGAGTGACTATACTTGGCAGTATCTTTATCAGAAAAACTAAATGAAAGTTCTGAGTAATAAGTTTTGCCTCCTTTTCTTAGAGTTATGACAATCAATAGCCCGCTTCTGCTATTTATTTACGTTAATAACAATATATACATATTAATAACATAAATGTGAAAGTGTCTGTCTGTTTGTCATAGCTAAGATGATGTATTTAACAATATTAATTCTGTAGGCGCTTAAAGTTTATATCAAAGTTATAGTAAAGAGAAGAAAACAATCAAGATCAACCACACACAAATGTAATAAAAGATGGAAAGTATGGATAAAGATATAACAGAACAGCAAAACATAATTAATAAATAAAGATAGTGATATAATTAATTTCGGACAACTCTGTAGAGAATTATTTTAAAAGATATTTCTCGAATAAAATTATTCAATATGCTTAATGAAACATCTGTAAAATTAAACGAATTTCAAAACAATTTCGATATTTTTAACAATTAACAATGTGATATACATATTCAAATATGTACGGGTAGGCTTTTATGGATTAAGTAATTAACTTTTATTAATACCTGCCCAATAAGAGACTAAAAGAAATTCGGCAATCGAAATGCATCTTCAAGGGCATTGACATTTTAACAGAAACATGTTTTGAGCATTTATATCAGCGGTCACAAAAGTGGTGGTCAGCAGAAAATTGTGGAATATACTCAACGACTTATGTTAAAAATACGTTCAATGATAATAGCCAATTTTATAATGTTTTATTAATAATATATTACAGTGTGGCTGCGTTTCCTCAACTAGGTACATTTTGTTTGACTTTAAAAAGTTTGACAACCGCTGATCTGTACAAAGGAAAACTATTGTTATATCTGAGAATAACAGCTTTTATGTTATTAATGTGAATATATAAACAATACAAAAATGATACAATTTTAAACTTATGCCTGTCTGCTGGTGTGTTTGTTCTGAATACTTTCCGAAAGGTTGGTATGATTCCAAACTTTTTTGAATGATGGTTGGAAATTTAAGACATAAATAAACCTTTTTCAAAAGTCAAATGTTTAATATTAACTCATATCAAATATTTATAACAAAACTTCAACAAAGCATTAGTCTTTCCAATTGCTTTATTTACGAATTAATTCGATGATCGGCATACTTTGTGGTACATTTTGTATGCGGTCCGTTACATCGACCTCTTCCTCCATCGAGGACTGGTTTTAGAGAAATGTTTGCACCCCACTGTTAGGAGCGGAGAAACAACCATACCGACTTTGACCGTCAAACCTAAAGGACTTGCACCGTACTTTCATCCAAGTAAGTGTAACTTGTTATTTTAAATAGCGTCTAACGCTTATACGCCGTTTAGAAAGTACTGTTCCAGTAGCATCGTGAAAGTAAGCGTATCCGTACGTTGACCGGATTCAATGTTAACTGTTAACTTGAATTTGAACAACGTAACATGTACGATGCGGTCGTGTCTTAACAATTAATAAACTACTACAGTATTTAACAAATATGTACTATTCATTTTAATCTTGATTAATTTTTGTAAATTATTTCTAGGTCAATATGAGATCTTGGTTACTTTTCGTTTTCGCGCTGACGGTGGTGGTCTCATGTTCTGCACAGCAACAGTTCATTAACCGATATGACAACTTCAACGCTGACTCCATCATACAAAACGAAAGGATTCTGCTTGCTTACTACAAATGCGTCATGGAAAAAGGTCCTTGCACTAAGGATGGCAAAAACTTTAAACGTAAGTTTATATTAATTACTTAGTATAACAGTTTCTCGTCCTGAGTATCCTTAAACCATATTTAAAAGACAATAAATAAAAAAATTGTGGAGATGGTAATCATTTATAATTTTTTTGTCACATATCATATTAATTACGTATTGTGATGTGTTATAACCTACACGACAGAAACAATGATTAAATGAATGAAACATAACAGTCACAAATCTTTAGGTGCTGACGTGCCCTATAAATAAATTTAAATAATAAAGTGCACAGCATGTCTACACATTTACAATAATTAATTATTTTACGTGTATATTAAGTACAAACAATTGATTTTTAAGTATTTTCTACGCTTTAAAATTAATCTTGTACAATTCCTCATCTTGCGAGAGTACATGGTATTCCCACAATGAAAGACGTTAAAAACACTATTGAAGAAAGTTAGAACTAGATATTAACGCAGTCAATTTATCACAGAAATTATACACTAATAATTACTATAATAGTCCTAAGTCCGATAAATAACATGATAATTAAAATATTTTTATAATTGTGAACAAAGTCTATACCGTGTAGTATAACATTGTACACTTTACAGGAAAAACACTATTCGTAATGTTTGTTACAATATTTACTGTATTATATTACGACATAATAAAGCATCCGTATAATATTTACAATCAACCGATTGAGATAATAAATTGTATAATATATCTATACCAAGTAATTTAGGAAAACAACCAGCATGATGGTAAGGGAGTGACATATGTATGCGAGTACAAATCATTCTCCTACAAAATGAGCATCTTCTATAACAAAGTGGTGTAATATTTAAATATTTGTCACAGCACCTATATTACATTATTAATTTCGAAATAAACAAACTTATAGTAATTGATTCTATTAATTCTACAGTTAACTCAATTTTTATTTATACAACTACAAACAGTTCAACTTTTAAGACATGGGCATTAGATGTTATAATTTTTTTCCTTAGTCGAAACCAATTTGAATATGAATATAAAAACAATGTTTGTGTGTAAATATACTTTATTATTGATGAGGTTAATGTATTTAATTACTTATTATCATCAGGTGTGTTGCCGGAAACCATAACGACAGCTTGCGGAAGATGCTCGCCGAAGCAGAAAGTGGTGGTCCGCAAGTTGTTGCTTGGGATAAGGGCTAAAAGCGAACCAAGGTTCTTTGAACTTCTAGACAAATATGATCCAGGCCGATTGAACAGAGAAGCATTGTATACATTTTTAGTAACGGGAAATTAGTTATTAAACTTTAGAATTAACTTAAACATATGGATACTTTAAGAGACATTATTTAAATATAGATTATAAATAGACTTGGACCGATATTTATACGATGTAATGAAATAATCAAATGTAACTAGCGGAGTCAATAAGGACAATATTTATTAAGATAAGTAACATGATATAATATTAAATATAAAAAACATGGATTTTTTCGTTTAATGACAGCATCGCATTTATATTAATTATATTACTGTGCCAATTGTATTTAATATGAGCTATGTGTACGTTATAAACAATGATATTCAGCAGAACCCATTAAATCGATTGATGTTTTATGTACGACTATGGTAATTGATCCATAACTTAGCGTTTAGTATAAAATTCACCTTGATCGTAAATAAGGATATGTCTTTGTGTAATTATATTATTGTAGCTATAAAATCCTTTCATAGAATTCTATAAACGTATACAGTCAGGCAGAAAAATGTAAACGTATCGTTTACATATGAACGTTAAGTTGTTGTGATAAAGATGAAAAGTTTACGTAATTGTTAAGTTCATAAATGGATGCAAACGACTGTACAGCCTTAGTTTTATATAAGGACAGGATCTATTGGTGTCTAATCATATTGCACTTGTTGGTTTGTTAAGATGAAGTTGATTGTATTGCTAACGTGCGTGGTTGCTTTAGCAATCGCCGAGGATAAATATGAAGAAATAGAAAATAACTTTAACATCGACGAAATACTCGACAACGATCGTTTATTGACTTCGTATATAAAATGCTTGCTGAACAAAGGCCCGTGCACTGCAGAACTTAAAAAAATTAAGGGTATGTAGACTACTTCACAGAGTTCATATTTAAGTTGTATTTCCTTTGCCATTTTCCTAGTTTAAAGAGATGCCTACATATTTTCATCAATAATTTTTACGCGATCTCTTTGTTATCGAAACCAATAAATAAATTTAAATAATAGTTGCAAAATGTGAAAATTTCTATATCACGTGTAAAGAAATAAATTAATTCAATGAAATTTAGTACAACTTTATTTCAATAACAACTATGCCCTATTTTTTAACTAACAAAAATCTATATTTAATTTACACAACAAATTTTCTATGACTAGTGAAATAACTCAGTCTAGCAAATTTTACAAAAACGTTAGCAAATTTTTTAATCAATATATTTGCTATAACAAAATTTCGTATCAAGTTACTACTCAAAATCAGTATTAGACTTATTGAATGACTCAGAAAACTCTTTGAATGACCCAGAAAACTCTAGAACAAAGAACATGTTATTTATATTAGTTTCTTAGAATACAGCAAGAAATGGTGTTGCCAATCGTAAAAAAATCACTAACATTATGTTTTCATTTGACGCGTTACCAAAACCGATGATTAAATTGTTAAATATTTATAGTTTCATTTAAAAAACATGCTTCTTGAAACTACATTACCTAGTACAATTTCATATAAATTATGCGTAACGATTCAATGAAAATATATTTAGAATTGCAAATATTATAGTTCAACAATCAAGTACGACATTTATACTGTAAAATAACTAAAGTTTAAATGATTAATAGTATATCTATAATGGAGAGTAGATAAACTAATTTAAATGTTTTTGTTTTGGTGATTTCTTGTTGACATGAATTTAATAATTCCTTAATAGGAATACCATTTTAAATTGCAGATACATAAATGTAGATTTACAGAAATTATCTTATCTTGTATTACAACCACAATATTACATTTGGTATCTCAAAAATCAAAAACGTTTATGAAGTCTGTATATGTATATGTAGATGACTAATTGTGTTTAATTTTCTTTAACTTTTTAGAAAAACTCCCAGAGGTCCTCGAAACGAAATGCGCTAAATGTACAGACAAGCAAAAACACATGGGCAAAGTGCTGGTAAAGAAAGTAAAGAAATCGTTCCCTGAGACGTGGAATGAACTTAAAGCTTTTTATGACCCACAAGGAAAATATCAACAGGCCTTTGAAGAGTTCCTTGCAGCTTAACTTCTCTCCCTTAGAACACAAATCATCGAAAAAATAAACGTACTGTGCTGTCTTTCATACTTGTCGCTTTACTTGTTTTATATAATATTGTATTTCAAACAAAATATTCTTTTTTAAGACATAAGAATGAGTAAAATCTTCTAAAAGCAAAAACTTCACCTTTCTCCAACAGGCAATATTTTGACAAATAAAATATCATTTAACTAATAAAGTTCAGACTATTATTGATTAAGTTATTTTAGTAACAGTACAATCAACGAATTAAATCTGATTTTTTTTAATAAGTTATGACTTTGACAATGTAGCGCTAACTTAGTATGTTTACGCTAGAAATATATTAAATTAGCGCCGCAAAGTGACATATCTCTCTGGACAAAGTAATATGTAGTCAATTTACATTTTCTCAGTTGTTATCAATTTAAAAAATATATACTCGTTGTAGGTGTATATTTTATAATAGATACACTATACTAGTTAATTAGCCAAGTTAGTTTATTTGGGGAAAGAAAATAGAGTTCTGTCTTAAGGTGATAAATACAATACATCAAACATCATATTTATTTTATTAATGTCTGTATATGCAAGCTACGTGTAGGATCAATTGCAGACAAAAACTGCTACATTCAGTAAAAGACACATAATCATTAATTGAACAAGTACTTAAAAAACTTTATTTGAATGTAACAATGTTAATCTAAAATAACAGCTCATTTTTTTAGTACACGTTGGTGCTTAGGTTTGAATTAGTATCATTAGTTTATAATTATAGTTACATTGAATGGATGTTCCGACAGTAAATTTTAATAAACATAAAATTCGGTTTGCCATGAAAATAATAATTACTTGTAAAAATAATCTAGTCTAGTGAAAGGAAGATTCATTATTGAATATATTTGAATATTACTTTATACATTATGAAGCTAACTAGCTGCTTATTTAGCAGAGGTTTCATCACTCGTAATTTTATGTAAAGCTTGTCGAAATGTCTCATAGCATACCCAACCCTGTGAATGATGTTTTTTTGCCTCGTTCCAAATTTCATCGAACTTTTCGTCGGTAAATCTCTCACCTGCTGCTTCGAAGATTTTTCTGACGACTTCTGGCTCACGCTTCGCATACATGTCACGGTGGTTAACATGTAATAATGTGAGAATACTCGGTGTGATGCATGACATAACGTCCGACTCATGAGGAAGGCATGTTCTGATTGCTTTACAACAATTTTCGGGAGTAATAGGGTAATCTAAGTCAAAGTATCTACCTGATGGAACGCCTGCCATAGGCGAGTCTTCTCGTTGCTGACTAGACTTTACCAATTCACCGTATGTAGTTCGAAAGTCAATACATTCTTTAGGATAATCTGGTATGTGGAGTATGCTCGAAATTGGTTCCCTATAATTTATTATTTGCACAAAAAATTTATAATATATATTAGATCCATCAAATGCATTCCAACTTGATAACAAATGTTCAATTAAAGCTTGATCAAATCGAATGAGTTTTGAGCTACATGCATCATAAACAATATTCTTTGGCAGCCAACCGTTTTTGTCAGTATCGAAATATTTAAGTTTTAAATAAAAATCATAGAAGAAGTTCGGCAAAAATCGAGTAGACAGACATTTCCGAATAGTGTTCAAATGAGATATGCATTTCCTAAAATAATCACGTTCTGGATTAATTTTACAAAAGCTTAAACACTCTGCTAAGTTATCGGGTTTTGAAAGTTTCCCGAAGGAATACCCTTCGGGGACGTTGCTTATATTGTCATTAGGTGCTAATACTTTTCCTAGTACAGGTTTGTTGATCTCTTGGAATCTGGATTGTATTGTGTTGTACACCGCGCGATTACCGTTCCCATCAACAATTTTATCATCTGTTAAGCAGCATTTAGCATATATTCCTCGTTTGTCGATTTTAGTTCTGTGACCATAAGTTAAATCGGGATTAAAGGCAGGCTTACAATAATTTCTATCCAATTGTATACCAGCACGCTTCGATGCCGGAGTTTTGTCAATAAGTGGTTCTTTTGGCATTATTACATCATACAATCTTTCACAATCAGGTAATTTTCTTCCAAACGTAGTGTTAAATACATCAAGTCCTTCAGGCAACATAGGCACTGGATCTGGTACCGTACCAAGTTGTTTTCTCCAATAGGAAGTATACGAAGTTTCCTTGAAATCGTCAACTAATGTTTGAAACTTACTTTTTATAGGTGGATTTATGATACTTGAAACTTGTCCATGAACCCCGGCATTACGCATATCTGGTTTTATTGGGTGTCTTAAAGGGGGTAATGGCCTGGGAGGTTTAGGTGGAATAAGTGCGTCACCGACTAGTGCATCAACTTCATCTTTAAGGAGGTAATGTTGCAAGGCGTCAGAAACTCGATCATCTGGTTGTGCGCTAGGCAAGCCAGCAGCACAGATATTAGGAGTACGTTCAAAAAACATACCCAAGTTACCTTTCCCGCCCGATGTTGATCTTTGGCAGTCTACAGGCATTTTTGAGTTTTTAAAATATAGTATAAAATATAAATCGTTTATGTGACCGTCAAAATAGAAAAATTATGTCAGATGGTGTGATTTTTTTGGACATAGACTAAACAGATTATATCAAATGACGTTTATAGAATAAACAAACATTTTTAAAATTAATCAACTTTCTCTCAATATGTATGATAATCCAAGATCCTTGTAATAAATCATCAATTAAGCAACGATATATTTACCGAGGTATGGAATTACTAGTTGTATTTGTTGTGCACTCATCTAATGGCTGTGACAGTGCACTGTATATAAGAGATTAAATTGGTGCTGTTCAATTTAGTATTTGAAAGACATTACTCAAAGAATCGAGTCCTAACAAATATTTCTCTGGTAAGAAACGCAAATATATTAAAACAGATTATCATCTATTTGTCAATAAAACATTTATTTTAGATATTGCAGATCATATAAAATTTCCATTTCCTGCAAGATTTGAAATGCAATAGTGATGGTTGCAGATTTACGATTGTGTTCTCTAAGGAATTATAATACACCTAGTTTCTTTTTTAGGTTATTACTGTGAACGATTGAGGTAATAAAATTGCATTATAAACATAAACAAGATTGTGTCATTAAAAATGATCTCAGGAATTAAATTATAGCAAATGAATATATTAATTATTATAAAATGCGTAGTCTGGTAATTCCTACTTATGTTATAATATTAGTTAATGCCGATTTCTACAATCCACGATACGATGATTTCGATGTTGAACCTGTATTACAAAATGATAGAATACTTTTGAGTTATATTAAATGCTTCTTAGATCAAGGACCTTGTACGCCGGATGCCAAAGATTTCAAAAGTGAGTTTATATTCAAGTTAACTCAATTAGTATTTAACTTTTTAACTTAACGTATTTCTAAATTATCTATGGATTAATCATATCCGAATCTTCAATGAAGTAGGAGATGTATAGCAGGAACTGTATCTAGGAGAAAGTTGTAACTGAGAGAGCAACAAAATAACACGCACTTTGAAAAATACAAAAAAAGAATTGGTATTGTCATATATAAAAGTCAATACATTATTAAAATTAAACTCTGCTTTTTTGCTATAATATACACAAAGGATAGTACTTCATCGATATTGAAACAGAAGAACAAGAACAAGTACAATATATGACCTGAATATGCCTTTAAGGATCAAGTGCAAAATTTACAAAACGTAAGACGTAAGACGTGTCGTAATCTATGGATCAGAGTGTTGGGCAAGTAAGAGGAAGGATGAGAAGCGATTGCAGCTGAGATGAGAATGTTGAGGTGGATGTGTGGAGTCA
>DWHU01001825.1:0-11298 GCA_018247975.1 Parides photinus
ACCACCCGGGGGGCACGTGTAGGGTAATCAGAATTCAGGTAATTCCTACGGACGCGAGTAACATCACCCCCCAAAAAGCAATATTACTGGAATAGCTATTTATTATTAATGTTTCAGATGGTATTCATTGGAATATTTAAAAAAAACTTTCTACTTAAACTGTTTATTCAACTAGTTGCCTTTTTAAATATTGTTCTCAATTCAACAAAAAAATTATTAATAATAGTTTGACGAAAGTTCAATTATTTTGGGAACGTAAACGGGGAAATTGAAATACCCTTCCATGCAAAATTACGTTATGGTATTGGCTAACCGGAACTATATTGCCGTTTTGTTTATTATGATTAGAAGAGATTGTAAACTTCTACAAACTAAATTTTAATAAAATTCATAACAAAAAAATCTAAGGGGACTTAGTTAACAGATAGAAGGAAACCAATAAATTAATGATGAATAGTACGGTCAGACCGATCTTTCAACGTTACTCCTTAATAACTTCATTTCTATAAATTATACTAAGTATTATCAGACATGTAATAAAGTTCTGAAGTGCACTTTTTGTACATCTGTGAGATGACGAATATATAAAGTATTATTAAAGAATTAAACAAGGAATATATAAACATTGTAGACAGTAGGAAAAGATTTTTTTTATGTACTAAAATCCTAAATGATGATATCAGAGAAAACAGTAATCATTGCGACCAAAACAATAGCCCTAATTCAATTAAATTTATTTAAACAAAATTTTACAACGGGAAAAACAATTTCTTCGACTTTCCTGCATTTTCTACCGGTGTATTGTACAGATTAGATTTTATTTTTTAGTAAATATATTGTTAAAAAAAGGATTAAACAAGGTGGACTACTTACTCTATGTAAATGATGTTGAGAACTTCCGTATCTTCAAAATTAATAAAATGCTGTAGGTATATACTCTAACTAATTAAAATAAACATACATCAGGTTGTTTTCTTTAAATTCGTAAGTCAGAGGAACGGACAAAAATAGCGTAACACTGTAATAACATTTGTCCCAATATATCACTATTGTGACTGCCGGCTACAGCAGATTAATGCACCACGACGAGGACAGTCACCCTTAATGACTACATTCACACTATTTAACTAATACCAAACTATGTAGTGAATTAGATAATAAAATAACATATACTAGATAGGTACATTATTGCATAATACTAAAACGAAAATAAAAAGGGTTATGACACACGAAAGAAGATATGAGACTTTAAACTTAAGTTGTTTAATAGTAATAAAAACGACAAGTTTAGTGTTAAGTAATAAAACTTTACTAAAAAAGAAAATTCGTTTAATGCTTGTTTAGATTAATTATGAACATTAAGTATACGAGTATGAGAATTTGATCGAATCTAAATTAAGTCTGTACCTAGTGATATAGCTGCTGTTACCGAAGTAAACGAAATATAATAGTTTTTATTATGTGACTAGCTGTACCCGGCGCGCGTTGCTACGCCAACAACTAAAATAAATTAAAAGAAAAATAATTTTAAAGTTAACTGAAACTCTCCACCAGGTGGCGCTTACATCTATGAACATGTCATATTCGTTTCCTCTGTCTAAAAATACATAGTCGTATTGATTTTTATGACAATTGGTTGAACAGGGCAGAAGTTGCCACTCTGCAGCGCCACCTGGTGGCGATTGGCATTAATGAGCATATTATACAAACCTTCTCCATAGAAAAATATATATATATACCAAATTTCATTGTAATCGGTCCAGTAGTTTTTGAGTTCATCGATGACATACAGACAAACATTCATTTTTATATATATAGATACGGTGACAAGGTTAAAAGTGATGTCCTTTGAATATTACATATAATTATGCTGTATTTATAAGATAAATCAATTTGTAAAATATTAATTTTCACTGTAGATGTTGCAAAATTAGTTTATTAGCAAAGAAGCGACGAGACGGCTACTGAATGCAAAAAATAAATTGTATACCTCTAAACTTTTAAACCTGTATGTTTTAATTTAAACTGATATTTGAAATGGATTTTAAAATTCAATTACAGCGCCCCGTAATGATATTATGATTCAATATTCAACCAAACTGTTTATGTAGAATTAATTTTTCATTTAAATTTTAATCGCATACGGCGCGTGAGCGTTTGTGAAACAAGCCAATGAATAGATTCAGAGCGTGGAAGATTATTTGTTGAACTAATTACTTTCGAGCGCGTACATTTGTGACTTTTTGGGGTGAAGACATTAACTTGTCGTGGGTAAATTAGTATAATAACTGAGCTGTTTTTCATCGCCCATTCCGGTACATATACTGCGTATTAGATTATTAACTACCATCTCTGCATTACTCATTTACCTAGCATGAATAATTTATAAACTACACCGAGTTGTGCGCACTGATACAATACAAGTTTCAACGTTGAAGCGAAACTTATTCTTTTATGAGTGTTAGGTTTCCAACGAGTTCATATTACACAATCCTCTGTTTTAAAAAGAGATAACGGTCAATTATCATACAGATGATAAAGGTTTAAGTATGCGCATTTTTATATTGATCTTCGACGTGTAAAGTTAAGGATAAAATAATTCTTTCAGAAAATCATGGGTCATCATGGTCTCTTCGTCTTTCTCTACATTCAAAAACAAATTGGTATAGTTGTATAATATAATTACGTTACAACAGATCAACTACATAGTAATAACAGAAAAATCTAAAATTAACTAAAAGTAAAAGCACGCAATATTTCCAGAGAACATATAACCTCACAACATTTTTTACTTAATTTATGTGACTACTACTATAATTATGTAGAAACAAATTGAACATTTGTTAATAGTTTTAAAAATTTATGTGCATTTCTGGGGTTCTTTACATTACCAAACATTTTCCGGGCTCGCACTACCCGAAATTTGCAATATGTTGTTAAATCCGGTGTCTCCAGACCAAAGTTACTGAGTCAATCTCATAGCACAATACAGCTGGCTTGTGCCAAACAGCGTGCAATAAAGTGACGCTCGTATTGCACAATTCGATCACTTTAATCTTACCGGACGTCGCAGTGGGCACTGTTTTGCAAACACTCCCAATAAATTTATGCCGAGTAAAAGACCGGTACGATACCAATTGCTTTCGTACTTAGATGGAATAAGTTTTCATAAAAACCATTGCTATGAATTTTTCCGGCAACCTTTCCAAATGTTATAGAAACATAAGTTTAACTAATAATTTTTTTTTACAAAACGGCAAGTTTATTAATAAATTGACCAAACACGCAACATTTTTTGTTTGATTTTAATGTTACCGTGTTTTAAACAGATATACAATTCGAAGTTATACACAGGTCAGGTCACTTCATCTAAAAGCGACCCTTTTTAACTTAACATTATAAGTTAGAATAACGATTAATTAGTTACAATACTAAAGACGTTTCGGTCGATCCAGAATCGCCCATCTCGTTTCCGATTATACGTAACTTTCCGAACTTTTTTAACTTAAGGAAAGTGAGAGATTGAAAGGTTATAAACGTGTGCCACCACATGGTGCGCTATCGAATTTCGCCGGAGAAACGTAAGCCTGTAACAATAATAAAGTTCTGATTTTTATGATCCCGTTAATATCATAGGTTATATCTTCCTCAATAAAATATCTACTATGTATATATTTCAGTTGTCCTGCACACAAAACCTGCAATATGTTATAAATAGCAGTATACCAAAATCTAGGTCAGTAGAAGCCATCAATGATTTCTTTAAATAGAACTCGTCATATGCTGATGCATTAGACGGATTTAGGATGATTATTATGTGTGAATTAATGTTTTTTTCCTATTATGACATCTAGTTCACATCTTTATGTATATACAAACCGAGTCTTGATAAATAAGCATGTTGTTATATTTATTAATTAGTAATATTCACGGCAACAAAACATCTACATGCATTAACTGTATTTAAACAATATGGTGGAGTAACCAACGATTTCGTTTTTATTATAGTCTTGTCTAAATTAAAAATTACCACCTATGTACCACCTATCCAATGAATACGAAAAGCCTCTTTTAAAATAACAAGAATAGACATTCTAAACAACTTATTATAAAAATATTAGAACAACGCATTAAGCAGGCCAGATTTCTGAAATAGTACTACCCGCGTAAGAAATGGCAAAGAAATTGAGACAGTCGGCGTGTATTAAAAGTAACAAACTATGCTGACGAAACTGCAGAAGCTAATTGAGCTCTGCAACGATTGGTGCCGTTAACGAACATGCGTACGAAAGTCGAAACTATTCTCTTTTGCGAGGATCGAGCGCCGCCATTGAGGGCTGATTGCTTAATTGCTTCGTTTAATCAATTGACCGCTTGAGAAACGCACGGCCCGCTTTAGTCGGGGTAAGGTTATTACTAAACTTCTCCGACTAAATAAATTGTCTGCTTAACTCACGATCATATTTATTTCAATATTATATTACACTAAAATTCTTACTTCAATATTGTGCCGATTGTAATCACGGCATAATTTATTATTCGACTGGCCGTTTAGTTCACTTGGTAGTGTACCTACCGCTGAGTAAGAGATCACAGGTTCGATTCCCTTCACGGGCACTATCTGTTCTGAGTCTGGGTGTTTTCTATGTACGATATGTACATATTCACAAAAAAAAATTTAAGTAGTCTATGAGCTATCTAGTACACAACACAAGCGAGTATACTCTGCTTACTTTGGGACTAGACATTGTTGTGTGAATTGTCCAAAGATATTTATTATTATTTATTATACAGGTACATATTCACAGTTAATAGCTTTCATAAAATTTTATTGTATTTCATCAACAATAATAATATTGACTTAGAATTGAATTTATCTATCCACGTGACTTATTAATTCAAATGTTAACTTCAACAAATACTGACACACATAGTTATTTTGATGTTTATAAAAGCTCTGAAAATATTTACATTAGTCGCCTATTTTATTTTTAATTGATTTCTCATATAATAAATTAAGCTAACAGAAGCTGACTTAATGCCAGCGGCAATATCTGTCAAGCAGAAGACTATTTGATTGGATAAAATTTGCATGCACGTGTGAGAAAATGAAGAGAAGTAATTGAAAAGATTCATATACCACCATAATACACGCAACATAAGTAAAAATATATTTGCACAAATTCATATAGTAATATACAATATATGTGTGTTAATGTTTTATAAAGGAATACACTACACGCATCTATTTTGGCAATCAAGTAAATGTACTGAACTGAATGAATATCATTTGATTAGTGATCTCCATAAATATTGAGTTAATGCATCATTTGAATATTTGTTAAAGAAAAGGAATATTATGAAGCAATTGAAATCATTGAAAAGAAGTAATAATACCGGTTAAATTGACGACGTACTCGGTTAAGAGCTTAACGATAGGGGAAGTAATTATTTGGTAAACGAGTACGTTTATCAACTGCACTTATACTTGTATACAACGTTTTACAAAAGCCATTTGATCAAATACATGATAACTGACGATGATTATAAGATCTGTTTTTCATAGCTACTAAGTGTAATTTACATATTATATAAAGTGATAGTAAACGAACTTCGTGATATAAAACTTTTGATAACGAAATTCGTACACAATTTTTATAATTTTGTAACTGATTAAAAAGCTGATCGAAATAGACCTAACTGATGAAATTTTTCTGAAAATATGTCAGTAAATTGTGAGATTAATAGATCAATTCATTAATATAATAAATAGTGAAGTCTCGGCAGGCATTTATGCAGGTACCGCCTCTGCACTTATTTCTACCCCAAATATATTTCTGTTCTGATGTAAAAGGCGCAGTAGCTATATAAATTAAAAGAGAAAAAGGTAATATATTTATTTCTACGACTTGAAATGTGCATAATTTGAACCTTGCATCGTCTCATTAACATCCGAGTGTCTAATAGTTATTAACAAACGTGACATCTACATTCAAGTGAACAACATGCTATTTGACTTGTCATGTACTCGTATAACTAAATAAAGATTTAATAGATTCATAGCATCGATTGCCATTAACATCAACAATTTATTATTAGTACGAACTAATTTTGTGTTTGGATAAAACAAAATTAATATTACACAATACAGATGGAATAAGTAATATCTAGAAACCAATATCAAACTAACATATATTTTAAGATTATACCGTACATACAAACAATAGTTGCATTACGCTCGTGGCAAAAGTTGTCTTTGTATCTCCCAGGCATAAGTTATCTACTTAGTAACAACTTACAGAAGGACGGTTAAGTTTCACCGGCGACGTTTGATTTACCAACTCGAAGCAGATTTTACACCTGTGCTCGAAAGAACTTATTCGTATGTTTGTAACACAAATTAAAAAAAATCTCTTTAACAAAAAGAGATCGGTATTATCTGTTGAAAACATACCCCAGGTATTAGCCAATAATATATTGTCAAACGATAAAGTCCACTAATCAACATCAGCCTCCCACAAAACAACACGTCACAGCGATGGATCCTGCATTCCCCCGTCCACCAGTTTCCTGCCAGGTTGACTACCTCGTCTACTGGTAAGTGGTTTTCAAAATAGTGTACTATTGATGACCTGGATGTCGTCGGAACTGGATTGATGCGAGAGGCATTCGGTGGAAGACATTGGGGAAAGCCTATATCCAGCAGGGGATCAACAAAGGTTGATGATGATGATGGACATTACTAAGTATTATTAAAAAGAACCAAAGGAAGAAACAATCGTTAAAGTCATTAATGTGTGTATATGTTATCTACAAAAGATATTATATATCGGATGAGGCAACACAGACTTGCTTTGAGCATAAAGTAACTCCTTCGGAAAGTTATTCTTTGCTTAAAAAACATCAATTTAACGGTAGCTTGAATACATAAACCAAACATCGTAGCTTCATGCATTTCGAATATTCTGGAATAGCAAGCGCTACAAAGAAACTTTCTGTGCGCACTTGGAAGAGTAGAGTTGTACGTATTTTATTTTCCTCTGGCAAGAAGTAAGTTATAACATATTCCATTTCAATAAAGCGTTTAAAATAAACGCAAAGAAAATCCTGGTAGCAGGTCTCTGTTGCCGGAGTCGATGTAGGTTAGTACCGCCGCACTTCCTATTTTTACCTTCGAACAGTAGTGTGCAAACGTTACCTAGTAAACATAATTGGGAACGAGCACAATGTGGTGCTGTGTATACCATTCTAAGTGCCATATTGTTATGGGCTGGCGTAACATTTACATCATTTACATCAAGTGAATGGCTCACCTATCCCGTCACTTCGTTGATAAAAACAATGTTCAATGATATTGCGTTATATATAAAAACTAATTTTTTTTAGTTATATACATACTAGGTATGTATATTCAACGATCTTTGTTGTTTGAAGGTAAGTCATGGATATTTTTTAATTAGTGTTATCATGTTGTCTGGATTGCTACGAAAATCTACGAACAGATCGATGAATGGACTGTGGCCGGTAGCGAAGCTAACGCTTCATTATACTAGACTATGGCTGAGTTCATTCGCCAAGTATAACAAGTAGCTAATACAAATTCATAAACAACATGAAAACGACGGCAAAGACAATAATCCCTAATTGATGTTTCTACAAATAACTCACAATTATTCGTCGATGTCTCATTAAGTAAACGTAACGTCTACAACATAGTACATTTCAGTATCAGTCCGGTAACTCTACACTGCAATTATCTAAAACTAATTAACATCCGATATAACAAGGTCGTTAGTACGGTTATGTTGAAAGCTCGAATTCAACAAAACATTTTTACAAAACAATCTATCACGATACTAATACAAACGAAATAAAAATAACGTGGAATATATAATGACAACGGGTTTGCCCACACAAAAAAAAATTCTGCTGAAATTGAAAACTTAAATTTGGGGTATTTGATGAATTTCAAGTACAGTATGTGACCCCTAAAATGGCCTCTAAGGATCAAGGACAAAATTTACAAAACTATTGTAAGACCTGCCGTATTGTATGGATCAGTGTGTTAGGCAAGTAAGAGGAAGGATGAGAAGCGATTGCATGCAGCTGAGATGAGAATGTTAAGGTGGATGAGTACATAAGAGGAAGAAAGAAAGTGACACCTGTGGTAGAAAAGATGAAAGGAAATCGTATGTCCTAGTACAGACATGTTATGCATAGAGAAGAAACGGATTTAATTAAGAAAGCTTTAGACGTGAATGTGGTTGGAGAGGAAGACAATGACCGGGGAAACGTGTGAAATGTTTAAGAGATGATCATAGTTTTTTATGGCACGGAGAGGACTTGTACTGCGTCGACCACAAATAATTTGGGTGAAGGGAAGGACAATAATGATCATTTGATATTAAGATAAAGCGGATCTTTAAAATCCTTTGTAATAAATTGAGAGTACAGGACCTAAAAATTATTGCACTCTATCTGTAATGACACATTTAGAATAATGAACTTTACGTCCATAATTCATAGCACTGATGCTGCTTAGTAATACGAGATTTTTATTATATAGTGTTTATTATGAATACAATTCTGGGTTAATTACCCATAACACTAATAAAACATTTTACATATTTAGGAACGCCCGGGCGATTGGTCTGTTTATGATATAAATAATTCATCCGGAAGGTCTGGTATTTCTAATGTCGCATCTGCTGAAGGAATCAAGAGACGCCCGCATGATTAACATTTTGTTAGTTTTTTTTTTGTGTAATTTGTGAACCAGTTCAATTTATTTTAAATTTTGATACTATGAACAATGAAATATAGTTATTTCAAACGTTCCTGTTAAACTAAAACAGCAGGAAAGCAGACCTAGTCCTTTCTTTAGTTATATTCTTTTAATCTAGCTAGGTTCGAGGCGGGATGAACGTTTACCTACTAGTGAGCTCGTTTATAACAACGTAACGCTAGTAAGGAGATATATACTGCACTACATTGTATTTGTCGCCTAGAAACAAGATATCTCGTCGCCTCACTAATTTCACTAGTTACAAGGTACTTCAAACCTACAAAGTACTGTTTTCAAACTACGATTTGTATTAATAAACACAGCAGTGGCATAGCCTTCACAATAATATAGCTGTGGCCTTTGTGCACCCCGCTATCCAAGTGTGGGTTGGCGGATGTCACATATTCACAAAAACTTCTTTTTGGAACACGTCAGTTTGCTCACAATGTTTTCTTTCACGGAAGCTCGAACTCAAACAATATATTACATTATACGCAACAATATTACATACGTAGAATAATATAAGATCTATATTTAAAAAATACGTGAATATTACATCATATTTTATGGACGTTAAATATTTTATTAATGCCTTTTTAAATGAAACGCTGATCTGATATTCGTAATAAATTATCGTAAAGGAACTTTACGAATTTACATTCCGGGGGTTGGTGAGCCGTGAGGCGGCTCCCCTAGTTATTATAAATAAAATATAGCTCTTTGAAAATAAATACATTAAAGAATTTTGTGTAAATGAGCAGGACTATTGGAAGGAGGTTCTGTTTTACTGGTGACAGTCAGTGTCTGCCGCCAAAGAGTAGTGTACAAACATTATATTGTTCAGCTCTAAATTATAAAGTGTCAGAATTAATATGAGCATAATGTAGTGTCGTGCATATCCTAAATAGAGCCACATTATTATAGGCAGGCGTAACATTTACCATCAGGTGAACATCGCGCCGGTATTATCGCTTCGTTGAATAAAAAAAAACTTTCCTTCTCTCGGTAATTTACTTTTTTTTTAATGAAAACCATTTCTTTCACATAACTCTTCTATTTCATTAATATTCATAACTAACAATAATAAAGAAATTTTTTACTATACCGTAATAGAAAATCAGTATTTAAGGACAATTTTGGATGTAATCAATGAATCATCAAATTCATCTATATATAAAAGAAAGTCGTGTTAGTTACAACACAAAACTCTAGAACGGCGTAACCAAATTTCATGATTTTTGCGTTTTTAGATTTGTTTTCGTCCTAAATTTTACTTCACTGGCTTAAAAAATCTAAAATCCGTTTGTGTCCAAGAAGACTTTTGGGTTTGGGGTGAATTCAGTTAATATCATTTAGAAAATAACATTTGGGACACTGTTTGTCATTTTTATTCATTTAGTTATTGAAAAATAACAAAAAAATACAAATGTATCATGTCATACCCATTCTCACCGGCTTAAACTTTTCCGTTAATCACCAAAGCAGTCCCATTGATATATACCACGTTAACTATACTGTCATCGATTGAACTACAAATGTTATTTGTAATTTAGAACTGAGTTCTATTTATCTTAATTGATGATGTAAATCACAGCACAACGCACTTTTTCCGTTTGAAATCCGCTCGTGAAAGTTTCCGTACGTTGCGGCGGACGCGCGCGCGACACGTTCACGCGCGGCGGGCGTCGGGCGCGCGAGTGAGCCGTCGACGGAACCGCCCACTCCCTCCTGTCGCCGCTCATAGCACCGTCCGCCACATCCCTTTATACTACGTTATTACGGATACGGCGACGTTGCTTGTTCCAGCTTATAAACAAGCCCGTGGTAATTGTACGTACGCCGATATGTCCGATGGACCTGAGAGTTCAATGGTAGCGCATATACTTTCCAATACCCACACTAGTCAAGTCCGTGTAAACATCTACCATGTTTATATTACATCATATCGTATCAACAAAATCAAAATCGAATATATATTCTGCGACTTCGGCGGTCTTTCCAGTCCCGTTGCGATAACACTTCCGGGAACACAGTTACCGGTCTGCTCCGATTTCCACTACCTTGGTTCGCTTATGCAAAGTTATGGAGAAAATGACCGCGACATTAGGCAAAAAATCAACTCAGGATGGATGAAATGGTGACAGGTCAGTCAGACAGTAAGTGGAGCTCATAAATATATTATGTTATAGTACAATATAATAGTATTATATATATAGCATATATATAGTAATAAACAAGCCGTGATAGCCGAGTGGTTTGTGTTTGCCTCCGAATTAGAGGTCGCGGGATCGAATCCGGCGCGCACCGATGACTTTTCTTCATCGCGTCTTTTTCTTCATCTTGACCAGCGTAGTGGATTATGGCCAAAACTCTCTCCGTTAGGAGTGAAGGCCCCGTGTCCCAACAGTGGGAACATTCAGTGGGTTATAAAAAAAGTAGTACAATATGTGACCCGAAGATGCCTTTAAGGATCAAGGGCAAAATTTACAAAACTATTGTAAGACCTGACGTAT
>DWHU01001826.1:0-11298 GCA_018247975.1 Parides photinus
ACATGTATGTATATCATCAGTTGTAACCATCGAGATTATTTACTTTACAACAATAATAACCGAGCCGTAATAGCTGAGTGGTTTGAGACCCTCGGCCTCCTATTCGGAGGTCGCGGGATCGAATCCGACACTCTTGTAACTTTTCTGAGTTATGTGCGCTTTAACAAATTAAATATCACTGACTTTATTCGCCAACCCGCGCTTGGCCAGCGTGCTGGATTAAGATAAAATACTCTCTCATTGCGAGAGAAGGCTAAATCCCTGCAGTGGAAACATATAGAAAGCAGGAAAAAAGAGTTTAAAAATTTTGATTTCTGCTTGATCTTAAACGTTGGTAACTTTTCTTATTTTACAGCAACAATGTGTACAAAGTGTTTACAGTTTTCATTGCTATAAGTGGAATTTTCAAATTAACCTCAATTTGAGGTAAGAGGAAAATGAACGTCTATTGAACGGTTACACGATAGCTTTTATGTAGAAAATTGCAGGAAACCGGCGCTCAGGAAATAGAGTAAAGTCGGCTATTTTACCTCTTTGTAATTAAGAGCGAGGTCGTAAAGAAAACGTTGATCTAAAAACAGTAGCACTATTTGTAATTACGACCATGACTATTTGGGCAAAAGCACCATTTCTCATCTTAAATAATATAAAAGCTGCTTATGTGCTTAAAAAATATTTAGCTGTGAATGATAGTAAAAATTTATATTTTACAAAATTTCATATTTATTAAAAAGTCTAAAAATTTTTTCATACTTAACTGATTATACTTAAACTTATTTTTATCTTTTGTTTGACTAAGAATCTTTGTGTTATTTTTCAGGGCATAAAAGGTTTCTATAAAGGAATAACAGCTTCATACATGGGCATCAGCGAGACGGTGGTACACTTCGTTTTGTACGAGGGCGTGAAGGCAAGGCTGATCGCGGCCAGGAGCATGGACGGGGTGCCAAGCGATCAACGATCGCCGAGGGACTTCCTGGAGTTCATGGGCGCTGGTGCTTTCTCGAAGACAGTCGCTTCCTGTATTGCTTATCCACACGGTTCGTACTTGTACATTCTTATTAAACTATTTATCATCCAGTAGATAATGAGAATAATTTAGATAACATTATCAACCGATAGTTGTCCAAAGACAGGCATCCCTCATATAATCCCACGTCAATCAGTTTTTTTTTTTCAAATTAAAACATTTATATATATAGCATTGTTACTCTGCAACTAGTATTAACCTTTTTTTAAATAATAGATTTGTCGAACTGTGTGTAGAAAATAAAATTATTTATTAAAATTGTTTAATCCAATCATTCAGGCTTTGTGTTATAATAAGTAATAAGAAGTCCCATAATTTGATGCTTGCTACATCATTATTAAGAAACTGAAAGTTAATTATCAATTTTAATAATAACTATAATAATTTAATTACAGAAGTTGCAAGGACACGACTGAGAGAAGAAGGTGATAAATACAGGAAATTCTGGCAGACCCTGCACACCGTTTGGATGGAAGAAGGTTACCGTGGCGTTTATAGGTATACTGTTTTAGTAATAATCTTCAAGTACATTAAGAATACTAATATTTATCTTTTAGGTATATTCACCTAACGGGAAATGATATATAAACTTATCACATTGTGATGCTGTTTAATTTAATGTTGTACCTTATTGTGTATAGTACGCAGACCCCTCCCACCAATATTTTTTTGTAATTACTATACTCTTCAAGTTTGTTTTGCTGATGCGTTACAGAGCGCAGCATGTATGTAAAAATTACAAAAGCAGCTATTACCTTTTAGAGAGTTAAATAACTGTGTATATATTCTTCCTAATTTTCTACTTAAGTAATGTACAAAACTCATAATATTATTCTCTTTGTTACAGGGGCTTAGGCACACAGCTCGTTCGTCAGATACCTAACACTGCAATCATGATGTCCACATATGAGGCTGTTGTCTATCTTCTTACTACACATTTGAACAATTCATTCTATGAGAACACTTAGTCTGTATTAATATGGTGCATCCTCCAAATCCAATGTGTGGTAAATTTTACAAATGACATATAGGTCATGTAGAAAGATTAGCGATTATGCCATATTTTTCGTAGTCTTTGAGAAGATAGTACAGGTCCTGTGTACAATATCCCATCATAAGCCTTTGCAATCTTTCCATCACTTTTAGACTCAAAAGAAATAACCTACAAATTATTGAATTTTTTCAAAAAAAGGAAGATTGGATTAAGAAAACAATGTTAATTCAATGTGATTCTAAACAGGTCTCCACTCGGCGCTTGCTGATGCAAGTCCTAATTATTTCACTGCTGATTAGATGTTTTATAGATTGTTATTTCATTGGAAAGTTATATATGGTGCTCTGCTGAAGATAATGCTACTGCAATGGAGCCTAAGTGATAACTCAGTTTTTAAGATGGTCACCATTAAGCTCAAGCTTTTGGAGAGAGAAAACATTGCGAGGAACATGACATGTACTAAGAACAACTGCACTCTGTGTGGACATGTTGATTTGGTCAGTGTTGGTGGCTTGTGGTCTTGGCCTTCCTTAACGGAGACGGCTCTTTATTAAACACTGAAATAATTCATTTGTTACGAAATATCAACTGCAGGTTATATAATAATTTGTATTGATGTGAAGATACATCAATGTTATAATAATCTTCAGAAATATTTTTGCATTGTTAACATGAAACTCCGATGATTATTTGGTTGTTCTCCAGTGCATTTTATAAAAAGGATACCTTCTCAAGCTCTGTAGAAGACTGAGAAGGTTGTACTGGTGCGAATAACTGGAAGAAATTAACTGCACAACAGAAGCAAGTTTTTGATAAAACGATAAAGCATGGTATGATTCCCTAATAATCCTCCTTACGACTCCGAATATTAAGATCGCGTTAGTCATAGTTTTCTAGTCTTATGTAGTAATAAATGTTTGCAGACAGATGATTGAAAATAATGTTATGCTTAACAGAATTTATTAAACATTAAAACAGCATTTTTTTTTATATTGCACATTTAATGGATTCTATATTAAGGTACCACTGCATGTGCCGTACAGTAGTGCACAAACATTGCAAAGTTGTGGTTTGAAGAATTTTGTTACTAGTAAAATTACTTAAGTAATGAGATTTGTTAGCACTTTGTCTCAAGGTGACCAGCTCCGGGTGCAGTGTATACCATTATAACCAGCGCCATGTTATTGTTGGCAACCATAAGTCTTAACATCAAGTAAAGTATATCATCATCCTTGCAATTACTGTCAGGTGAATGTTTTGCTTTAATCATTGAATAAAAGAGTTAGAATATTAATGACAAGCGACTGGTTTTTGTCAAATATATAGTTTTACAAATATCTTTTGTGGTGTAGTAAGCTTTACAGTAAATTGAGCAATCCTGTAGCACAGATATATTAAGTTGTAAGCTGTGATAAAGTGCTTGTAAATACTAGTTAAGTTTTGATAAACTTAATGCTTATGTATACTTTGTGCTTCTTACTCCCAATGTGGCCATATCACTTGGGTTTGTTTTGTTATTATTCGGATAGTGTTGTTTCCCTATAAACTTAATGTTTTGAATTTTATAGCAGATATTTTTTGATTGGTAGAGCACAATTGAGATGTCTAATGTGTATGGTATGCAATGATTCTATTGAGCTCTTATAATGATCAAGCGATACAGACAGAAATTTGTTTGTTAAAATATTTCTAAAGGACAGATTTTGATCTATATCAGACTGAGTATATGATAACTATTAATTTTGTTTAGAAAATAAAAGGTTATTTAAAGTTTTATGTGTTTTATTTTCATCGTTTCAAAAATAAATTAATATTTAAACCATTAGTAACAATCTATTTGTAGAGTGAAGTAAAATAAGGCAATTTTGAAGTGGCTTAAGGATATTTTCTGCACATTTTTAAGAAAAATTATAACAATAAGTGAGTTCACTAGTTCCAGAGTGTTAAGTTCCATATGATGACAAATATTACAGGTTATCAACCATAAGGAATTATCAAGAGAATAAATTTACATAATGTGATGGTTGTATTTTCTCCTGAAACATGTATCAGGATTGTTAGAACAAAATACATAGTTCTATAAATAAAACATTGCAAAATATGATCATTAAAGGAACTGCAATACTAAAATATACTTTAATCAGTCTTGATATTATAGTGAATCTTTAAATGTTGTCATTTACCAATCCTAGCTTAAAATTGGTTTTAACAATGTTCTAATAGACAAATTTGTAATCAAAACCCACATATGTGTAGAAATTGCATTTGGTTTTTCACTGGGATATTGCAGAATAGTTGACAATGGTGAAAGATCGCCCTTTAAAGCCACTATTGGTTCACGTCTAAACCAAATAACCGATAGAATAATCACTAAAGCAACTATGACTTGTAATATAACGTGCAGTGAGCCTATGATCGCCAAACTTTTACTCATACGCGAGGAACGATTTTCTTTTAATTGTAATTCTAATTTATTGATTTTACGTTGTAATTTAGAGTACGCTGCAAATTCATCTTTTAACGATATTCCTTTTTGGATTTCCCTCAGTTCCATTAGTTCAGCCCAAGCAGATCTGTCTTCACTTGATGCTCGAGAAAAACATGCAACGATCTGTGAAATAAGCATTTACTTATGAAAACAATAATCTTTGACAACACTGTTAATCCAGCCTGAATCTCGTGATTCAGGTTGTCTATATCATATTAAATACAGGTTCGATATTTACAGGTTTGACTAAAGTTGGAACTAAAGCACTAATTGTGCATAAGATGACGAAGTAAACTAGAAGGAAACCATTTAAAATTTCCAACATTTCAATGTACTCCGAAAAGGCCTTATGTAAAAAGAATTTCTTGTACGTTACAATGAAAAAACAGTGCTAAAATCTAACACGATACATTTTTGACAGTCATTAGACAGAACACGTCTGTACAAATGACGTCTTAACATTTTTCAAAAGTTTTCATAAGGCGACCACATTAATAACTTATGATCAAAAAAAAACTTGTTTCGTTATGGACCCCTCGATATACTCAGCTCAATAATTTTTGTCAATAATGTTATAAAATAGTGTTAGTAGGCAACCGACTTAACTATTTTCCTGTAAAATATGTAGTAGTTGCTGAAAGTTATATTTTATTTTTTTTTAAATAAAATTAAAATAATTAAACATAATGTAATTGGATGAAGTTAATGTGTATAGTTTCCTATTAAAAAAGTTATAACTTTTGTATGCACTCTATCCGTAATATGAGACAGTATGGTCTTAGAACCTTAGCCTGTTCCTAAAAAACAGACAGGCAAAAAAACGTTGTACACGACTACGTTATTAATTTCTTTATATAAGTTTTCAAAATGATTAATACTATTTTCTTGGAAACTTATACTACTCCAGGAGATTACCAAAAATCATGTAATATCAATGTATCTTTAGAGTCACTGGTGTCATACAGTGTTTATAAATTTTGTAAACCTCGTGGAGTCGCTATGAAGTTTGTTTATAACGATAAAGATACTGAGAATAGTGACTTAAAATTTAGGTTGTGTGATAAAAAATTTGATGTTTGTTTTATGGACGATGTTCCTTGGCAAGTATTATCTTGTAATTTTCCTGTAGCCATGTGTGAAGATATAGTTATATCTGGCCTTTGTGGGATAGCAAGGCATATTTGTAAATATAATAACACAAAAAAGCTAACAGATGAACACGATGAAGGTCTACTGGGTTTTCGAAGAAGTTGCTTGCAAGCACCTAATCAAGTATCTGTATGGACTAAATTTTGTGAAATGGATGTTATCAAAACTGTTAAAGACATCTTCAATGGAGAGCAATTACTTGAAGTTCCAAAAAATTTGATCCGATTTGAAAACCATCTTAAGAAACCTGTTAGGATACACAATGTTTATAGAATAGCAAGAAAACTAAAAAAAGAAAATCTTAATTTAAATTCCTGCAATATACCACAATCAGAAAAGGCTATGGAGAAAGACAGAATACCTAAGCCTCGAAAATGGAAGTCCAACAACAGGAAGATACTTGAAATTGATTGTACAACAAAAATTGAGGATCTAAACATAAATCATCAGTTTGCAGAGGGACCTTTCTTTACATTAGCTGATCTTATTCTACTAACTTCTTACAATGTTCTTATACAAAAATTAGGTTCTAATTATTTTAAAACTCTTTTACCATTAACATATAAATGGTTTGTTAATATTTCTAATATTTCAGATATAAAGCATATTTTACATACTTTGCCCCAAAATTCAACTATTGAATTGAATGTAAAAAATATTCTTATTCCTAATGTTGATGATGTAAGTTTATACAAATCAGATCCAAAGAGACATAATCCTAAGAAGAGATTGTTTACTAAAGAGATAGATATAGAAAATGCTCTAAATATGGTGCACGATAGTATGGAGCTGCTAATTGATAGTAATAAATTTAAATCTACAATAGATTGGGAAAAATTCCCTCGAGGAGGTAATCCCTTCGCTGGACACTTACCACATGTAAGGATAGAGAGAAAAGCTCAACAACTTGAAAATTTAGTACAAGCAGTGCTTAAAGTTGCTAAGGATGGGGATCTGATTGTAGATTTCTGCAGTGGAGCTGGGCATTTGGGAATACTATTAGCATATTTGTTACCCAAATGTACAGTTATTTTTCTAGAAAATAATGAAGAGTCTTTGCTGAGAGCTAGAAAAAGAGTACATGAAATGTGTCTGCAGAATGTGTTCCTCTTCCAATGCAATTTAGACTTCTTTATAGGTAAATTTGATATTGGAGTTGCTCTACATGCCTGCGGTGTTGCTACTGACTTAGTTTTGAATAAATGTTTGAAGGTCAATGCTAAGTTTGTACTCTGCCCGTGCTGTTATGGATCTGTTCATGTTACAGAAAGTCTTAGTTATCCAAGAAGTGTTAAGTTTAGTTTAATAAAGCCTGATCAATATCTGTGTATTGGTCACGCTGCAGATCAAACACATAAAGACCACTTATTGTCAGAAAGAGGGGCAAGGTGTATGGCAATTATTGATTCCGATAGAGCTACATATGCTAAGGAGTTTGGCTATAATGTAACATTATCAAGACTTACCCCACTGTCATGCACACCAAAAAATAACTTGCTGATTGGTGTACCATCATAGAAACAATTTCGAACTAGATAATATTTTCAAAATTTTATTTTTATAGAAAAAATTATTACATTTTAACAAAAATTTTATATGTAATGATATAATAACAATCTTTTATATTTGATAAGCACAACTACAACATTTCAATATTGAGCAATTAACATGTGACAAACATATCACTCAGACCATTAATAAATAGTTAATCACTCCTAGCATAGACAATTGCTGTGCGGCAAGGGATGTATATCTGAAAAAAAAAAAATCAATTATAATTAGTGAAAAATGTAAGACTCAAACAAATTGTTAATTGTATTGTTATAGTATGAGACAAGTAAAAACAAAATCTATAATAAAATCATTGTTAGATAAGCTGTTTATTTAATTAATGCTATTTTACATATTTATATAATATTACCTGCACTGAATCACTGCGGTTACCCCAAGGTACATTCTGTGTAAAGTGGAACTCTCCCTCAGGCTCAATGCGGCCAAATCCTCCATACTTCTTGCTATCTGAACATAGCACTGCCTGTACGTAAACAGATTTTTTTATTTATCACTTTTCTTTCAAGTAAATTTAGATACTTTATTTGGTTTTGGACAGACTACAATGTTATATTTAAATTTATTAGATATACAAATTCATTTTTAATTTTGAAATTATGTTTCATTTTCATTAGCATTCACTATAAAGTGAGGTAAATAAAAATCTATTCCAAGACTGGTTACGTGATAAATGATCTATACTTTCAAGGAGAGTTTCATGGTTCCAAAAGAGGGAACAATAACAAGGCTGTTTATTATGAGTCAAAATTAATATTAAAATACCTATAACACCACGATTGTGTTCATAGAAATAGTATTTACAAATACATATTGATATTTAACTTAAGTTTCAAATGAAGAATACATTAAAAATATATTTCATCTAAATAAACTTATTTAAAAACATTGCTTTTTTCTAAACTTTTTATATTTTTTGTTTCCAATCCTGTTGGATGTTAGTACCTGGTATTTTCCTGGCGTATTGACGCCAACTCTGTAGTCGGTAAAACTCTGCGATGGATGGAAGTTGAACACGAACAGCAACCCAGCTCTCTCGAAGGCGACCACCTTGTCGCCTTCGTGTTTACATGACACATACGCCTGAACGAAACAATTAAAGATCTTTGAAGTGAAGTAATATGTTATTTAAATACTTATTTCAAATAATTAGTATATTGCTTTTTATAAAGATAGGCATTTCTTTTACTCTACGTCTTCCATAACTTCATAAACATATTATGGTACAATAAAAAATATATATTTTTCTTATATTGTAACACAATTTGATAAAATTAATCTTAAAGATGTTTATAGCCATGTAATGGAGTGATAACTTGTCGTATCTAGTGGTTTATAGCACTTATAACTACGAAGAGAGATGATGGTGAACCCATAAACTTTAAAATTGTCGCTTTAATCGTATACAAGTTTTATTATAAGATCACTAACCGGATCAGAACGTAGCCATCCGTGTTTGTCCTCCAAAGCATTCATGTCGCGGTCAAACTCGTTAAGGAACTTGTACTTGAGGAGTGAGTCGTCAACCAGGTTCCACTGGCGACGCGCGTAGTGGTACGACGAGTTGTTGCCCGCGCGTGGGAAGTCCAGCCACTCGGGGTGACCGAATTCATTACCTGCAAAATATTTTATACAATTGGCTCGTAGAGAGAAACAGAACAGAATTTATTTGCGAAATATCGTCAACTTGTATAAATAATTTATAATGAAAAGAGAGCTCGTTACTTGAGACCCTGACAAAATCAAAAAGGGTAAAAAATAATATAATGCTACTTTTATAATCTAGGTATATATTACTATTGATCTATTAATTTATTATTAATTCAATGAATTGAACAGTAATGATAATGTAGTCTAAGGTTAAAGAAAGTGATTAAATGAGTATGTTCCAAAAAACAACATTCTCAAAGATGTGATACTGATAAACTTGTATTTGGCAGGCTAATGGTTATTAAAGCTAAGGCATCTTGTGGGAAAAGTTAGGAACAATTCAGAGGGTTACATTAACCAAATTTTTGGTCGTTTGGGGAGAGCGATTATTAAATTATGTATTGTCACCGATGAAGTTGAGGTAAGCCTCGCCGCCTAGTGAGTGCGTGATGAGCCGTATCATGCAGTGCAGCGCCAGCCCGCGCTCTACCACCGCGCTGGGCCCGCTGAGCGTGCTCATGTGGCTGTACATCGCGGCGTCCATCAACCAGAACGCTATCGTCTTGTCACCCACCAGCGCCTATGCACACACAACGTGCGTTAAGTAGACGTGACTTTAAGATCTATATGTCTCGAAATAGAAAACACCGTGACTAAACCTAAGTAATCCATAAACCATACACAGCGACTAATGAATGAAACTACACATACAGCGAAATTAACAAATAGTGTAGTTAATTTTTTGTGATTCGGAGGTCTTGTGTAGAGCATCTATACTAAACTTGCGTTTGCAAATATATGATACAATCGCAAAAGCCTGAGAAATCAATGCTAATTTTTTACTACGATTTGATTATGGCCACTATGAAAAAGGTTGAATACAATAGGTCAAGCTGCTTAGAAAAAGGAATTTAAAATATTAGCTGTAATAATATATTCAGAGTGTCTAAAAGACCGGTCTACCAGACAGAAGTAACTGGTTTATGTAAATTAGCTTGATTATGAAATTGTATAACCTGATCGTGGCTTTCGGCATAAGCGACGGTGCCCTCCATCCAGCGGCGGTTGGTCAGTGTATGCACGATGTGGCCTATCTTCCAGTCTTCATCTCGCTCCTCCTTGAGCAGCTTGATCCACATGTCGGGTATGGCCATACCCAAGCGGTAGTCGAATCCCGTGCCACCTTCACTTACAGGCCTACCGGACGCTGGCATGCCGGATACATCCTATAAATGTAACACGTTTATTTACTTCAACTAAATAAGTACTTATTTAATGCCTATTAAATTTTCTATCCAAATAAACCAAAAAAATAAAAAAACTTTATATTCATTTTCACAGATCAATTCGCGGATCCATTTTAAACTTTATTGAGGACTGTCAATAGCGTCTTGTGCTATTTTATTATCCCCATTCATCCTAACTAATATCAATGTATTTAAAAGAAGTAAAGTACTCACTTCAGCAATCGTTATGGCTCTGCTATCAACTTTATGTATCAGTTGGTTGGCTAGCATTAGATACACGAGAGCTTCTGTGTCTACATTAAGCCCGAAATATTCGTCGTAGTGACCGGAGAAGCCTTCGCCGATGCCTCGGCTGTGGTAGAGCATTGACGTCACTCCGTCGAACCTGTAAAGAATACAAGTGTAAGTAAATAAGTTTTATAACTTAAACAATAACGACTTGATAAAAAAAAGGACAAATAATAACCGCTGATTGCAAATAAGCAGCTGTCGATTATGTGGCGAAAAAACTGTAAGCCAAAGTAGGATTTATAATGGTTAACATGGCAACACTTACACAAAATTATTATAAGGAAAAAAAATAAAAATCATTAAATAGTAAACAGTTAACTACAACGGAAGGTTTTTACTCATACATTTTGAGATGTTAGGGGAGCGATTGTCCGATTAACCTCGACTGATGGTAGATCACCGTTGTCGAAAACCTATGTATATACGTATATGTACCTATGTAAATATCTATATGATCGTAACTAGCGCGATATTGTCATGGACAAGCGTATCACTTATCACCAATAACCCTAGTCGCTAGGAGGCATAAAAAATATTTACCTAAATCCATCGAATTGGTACTCCTCCTGATACCATCTGAGATTCGACAGCAGGAACCTTAGCACCTCAATCCTGTATACATTAAAAGAATATTCTTCTGATAAATACAATTCCAAAAATATAAATTTTCTGTTTCATTATGAATAACGACGTTGACGAGATCAAAAACTTTATAAGAAATTAAATAAATTAAAACGTTATCAAATTTTACTAAAATAGTTTCAGTGGATATAAATCGACACAGTTAATAGTACCTGTCTACTGAGTTCTAAGATATGTATATATTGTAAAAAATATATTTAAGTAGTTTATCAGCTATCTAGTACTCATAACATAAGCG
>DWHU01001827.1:0-11298 GCA_018247975.1 Parides photinus
CAAAGATAAGCTTACGTTCAAAAGTAGATAGGAAGTAGTAGAAGTGCAAATATAGGTATAGATAGCAATAAAAGGAATTATTTGATAAAATTTAGATATGTATGTCTATGGGGAGGTAAGACGGTCGATAAAATTGATAATTGCGATTATCAATTATGTAATTCAAGATACTCATTGACCGTCTACAAAGACATTGTCGTAATTGTCATTCGAATGACGACGATTGATAGAAATTTTGAATGAAAGAAATTGATAGATATTGATAGCAGCGATTGATAATACTTAACCAATTTATAAGCTCAGTTCGTTCTTCTGTGAATTGCTCAATTGAATATAGCAACTAACGATTTATGCGAAGATTTAAGCTCTTTTATTCGAAGCTTCAATTAAAATTGTCAAAATATTACTATGAACGATAAAAACATGTATAATAAATACTTAATCTATTGTCTGCTAGAGAAATAAAAATTTTATTCTTTACGTGTTAAAAAATGAGGAAAAACATTTTTTTTGTGTTAGAGGAAATGTTTATAGGACACGATTCACGGATTTCGCTTTTTACTAATTCAAGGTATTTGAAGGATAAATAGCACAGGTAAGATAAACACTTTAAAGGAATTTAGACGTTTCCTTGAAAACCAGTCTAGAAGTAATGTTATGATTTTTCTAAATGTACTTATAATTTATGTTGATTCACGAAAGACACAGATAAGAAAGTTCTATGTAATTTTTTTGATTGATTCGTGGATATATTTTTGTTAACTAATCTTCGATGTGGATCTTTTATCAACAACTTTTATGGCTAGGTCTATACATATAACAAACACTAAGATTAGCTTCATCTAGACTGACAGGTCTTCGTTGCCATACTCTACCTAGGTAAGTACCACTGCAGATCCTACTCCATCCGCTAACATTACTGTGTTCGGGTTTGAATTAAGTTCAATTAAAATTTCTGGAATAGCCAGATTCAAAACTTTGTCCTGGACGACGAGCACAATGTGGTAGCACTAAATTAACGGATGAGAGGAAATATTTGCACAGAGAACTACAAATTTGTCTTCAGACAAATATAAAATAGTAAAACGTCTTAAAAATTAAGGAATTCTTCAATGATAGAACTTTCTAGATTTTTAATTTTGACTCAATGGGAGAATTCCAAGTAAAGATGAAGGGAATAGTATCATTACCCTATTAACAATATTTTTTTTTCTTTTTTTTTTCAACCCACTGAATGTTCCCACTGTTGGGACTCGAGGCCTTCTCTCTTAATGGAGAGAGTTTTTGGCTATAATCCACCACGCTGGCCAAGTGCGGGTTGGCGGATAAAGCCAGTGATATTTGATGATAACAATAGTAGTATAAGCTATATCTATAAGCCGTTTAGAAAGATCTTTAATCTAGGATTTTTTTTGATATAAATATCTGAAATTTATGAAATTAGCATTAGAGGCGGCACAGATTTTTCCATTCTCTCTATTTCTGTTTCAAGCCTTTTTATGTCTATGTTTAACTTCGTAATTATACAGGACTTATTAAACCATGTAAGGATTATTAAAGTAACGCCTGAAAGAAGTCCTGTTAAAGAGGATCTGTCTTTAACGTAATCTTAAGAATGAGTTGTTTGACCTATCTCTGCATCTATGTTTTAGTTTATATTTAGTTCGCGCAATAAAACGGTTGTTGAAAGTGAAAAAAAAAAATCGTATAGAGGTAGATACCCATTAGTGGTTTCTCTTTGTAGTCGCAACATTTGTTCGCGGTTTTTAAGGTTTTCTTAAAATGTTTACACACCTTGTCATGAACGGTGTTTGGGAATGATTTAACACCGCATTATTCAAACTGAACTTGGTGTAAGTCGTTTCGATAGTAAATTATTTTGATTTAAGAGTCCAGCTGGTTTTGGGCTTAGTCATTAAATATATTATGTGTTTTTTAACGCTCTATTATTAGAATCGTATATACCATTAAATGAAAAAGGTTAAAGATTATATCAATGGTTATATGAATATGTACTACATACTTTCGTATTGAAATATCGTATTATCTTTGGAAAATAGATCCACGCTTTTCCTAATCTTCAAGTTCAGAGATTATCGTTATAATTATAGTTGAGATTTACTATCTTAGGCAGCCTATCGCGTTATACACATTCAGAAGGTTTAGGTTCGATCCCGAGCCTGAGCGTTTAAAGGAAAACGTCGCGTTGAAACCGATATTTGTGACACCCGCTTTTGTGAATGTGAAGTCCGCCAACCCGCACTTGGCCGGTGGATAAAATACCATGTTCTATCATTATAAGACACTAAAACCCAGCAGTGGGGAGATTAAGCGGGTTGTTTATAATACATGAGAACTTACAAAATGTATTACACAAAATGAAGTGAATTTCGATGTCCATTTCTTCATCAGAAGAGTAACAAGTGTTAATTACTTAGAAACGAGTGAAACTTTATCTGTTGCGCTTGCAAATATCTCAAGGTAAATGATAAAGGCAGTGCTCGAGTATCCACTTCCCGTGAAACCTCATTTAGCTGGCAAGTAAGAGAATCTAGGCCATGCACTTCCTTTGTGCTCTATAACTAATTCCAGTTCACTCCGCACTCTGAGAGATGCATAAAGATATTACTGACGCAAAGATAAAGTCATACTTATGAAAGAACATTAAAAATGCTTTTTAACTCACTAATTATATTTAACTAAATGATTCTTTAATGTTTCAGTTAATTAAGTTTGTGCTTTACGTAACTGTAAGCAAATATATTTATAGCAAGAAAGAGAGGAAGTAAGTTTAGATGTAGAGATTTGTAAAACTCATTTGTGAATTAACGTTTTTGATTGATTCTCTATGAAAACGTAATTAACCATTTTTAATTTTATACTAACAAAGGTAGAAACATTTATCGAACATCCCTTTAGAGGTAAGTTAGTGATAAGTCTGCTGGTGTCTCTTTTTTTTGTTTTGCTAATTTTCCCAATTAATTTCTTGGGGTTGGTTGTTAATTAATAAGTCTGCTGGTATTAATCTAAATTGAATAACGATATTACAAACGAGCACCAGTTTTTTCATTAAATTGTTTTATCTTAAATCTACTCATGTGTATAAAAACATTAGTCTTTTTATTAATATTTCGCTCCTTAACTAGTTTTCGTAGTTTAATTTCCTCAACGATTCATAGATGGCGCTAGTAGCAGCGTTTGTACTTCTACTGAGAACTTTATTATAAATCATACAAAATAAGACAGTAACGTCTTCACATATGAAATAAATTGTTTTGAACTATTTGTTAGTAATTTTGTGTTAAAAATAACCGTTATCTTATTAATTGGCATTTTGTTACTAAAAATATCGATTTTTTTTACTGAAGTTTTTGCTTCTTTAGACTCAATTTTACAAACGCTTAAACATGTATCAGTAAAACTTGAATTAACCTAATATTTATTTATTGTAAACATCATAAAGGTTATCAAGAATCCGTCAGAGTTTTTTTCTGACTTTGTGATTATTTATTCACATTAAAACATTTTTGTTGTTACATGTACACTTAAAATAAACATATTCTATACTAGTTCACCGATGATGATGATAATGTAAAGTTAAAGTAAATGTATTGAGTGAAATATTTAAATTGAAATCTATCATATACAGACATTGGAAGCTTTGGATATGAATTGCTTATAAACCTTAGTAACTTTCTCGAGATTAAACATTTGTTTCGAGTTTATTCTTTTTTTCTTCTTAATATTTTATAACATAAAGTGATATATTTGTTTAGTAGTATTCAAATATTATTTATGATATTAACATTTATTACGATTACCTTCACGCCTGCATGCGCTTTTTGCTATCTAGAAATATTTTATATGTGAAGGTTCATTGCGATTTTCAGCTTAAAAAATTGGCGAAGATACTCCTGTGTATTATTAGTCGATGTTTAACATATGTATGATATAATTTTGTAATTAAGAGTAAGTTATCTTACTACTATTATTTTATTTTAACTATTATTAGTTATTCGAAATTTGTTAGGAATGTCTGTTTTTGTTGAATGTTGTGTCTTAGCGTGATTTGGAGTGAGTTATCTATTGCGGCACAGTTTGCGTTAAGTATAGACATGTCCAGGTTGAAGCGGTGCAGCGGCCGCCCTGCACTTGTGTCCGAGTGCTGTGTGCAGTTACGTAACGCGATGTTTTAGTTCTGTTATGTTTACAGTGGTCGGTCGGGTCGGCCGGTCGGCCGGCGGGCGAGTGTCGCTTGTCCCCACTGCGCATCGATCCGCTCCGCCCAGCTTACGCTCCTCCCACCTGATCCGCTGCGTCGCCCTCCCTCCGCCCCTCCGGCACCCCCGGCCCTCGCCCCCGCCCCCCCTGCACCGCTGGCCTTTGTCGCGAGCCGCCCGCGCGGTCACCTGTGTCGCACGTCCTCAGTCGCAAGGCGGCCGCGTCGCGCGCCACCCGCTTCGCACTACGCGCCGTATTATGACATTGACGTGATGGAAGGCAAAGAGTTCGGTGCGATCCCCGGGCTGCCGGCCGGCCTGGATTACTTCATGATGCCGCGCGTGAGCCAGCCGGCGCAGCAGTTCGACTTTAGAAAATTAGGCGCCAGCTTCAGCGGGCGCGAGGAGGAGCGCGACGAGCCGCGCTCCCCGGAGTACCCGGAGCGCCGGGAGCCGCCGCCCGCGCCCTGGCCGCTCGGACTCGGTGTGCAGTTCGTCAATCCGGCCACGGGGAAGAAGAGAGTGCAGTGCAACGTTTGTTTAAAAACTTTTTGCGATAAGGGGGCGCTTAAAATTCATTTTTCGGCGGTGCATCTGCGCGAAATGCACAAATGTACGGTGGAGGGGTGCACGATGATGTTCAGCTCGCGGCGGTCGAGGAACAGGCACAGCGCCAATCCCAATCCGAAGCTGCACTCGCCGCACGTAAGACGCAAGATCTCAGCGCACGACGGCCGCTCCGCGCAGCCGTTCCCGCTCCTACCCGCGCTGGCGCGGCTGCCTCTGCCGCCACCTGCTCTTTTACCGCCTGACTTGGCGGCTAGATTACCTCCCTCGCTGGCTGCCCCGCCGGGATCGGCTCCCTTGCCACCCCGCGTGCCACTCGATGACCTCCGCAACTTCAGTGAAATTGAGAAAATGTACAGAAAGATACCATCCCCGGAAACATCCTCCCGTCATATGTTTGACATTCTTAAACCTCCGTCATCACTCGAGGATTCCTGTAAGAAACATATTGAAAATATTGAATGTGTATCCGATGACAAGCACGCCGGGGAAGAAAAACCTGTCATTAAATCACCAGTGATCGATAGGCTAAACTACAACGATGAACCAGAAGACCTAAGTGTAAATAAGCGACGTGAAGAAAAAAAATCTGCAGAACATTCGGAAAATGATAGCCGTAATGAACCCACCGTCAACGATGATAAGTCATCGTTCGTTCCTAATAAACGAAAGAGGAAAAGCGGTAATCCTACTAGGTGCTCGCAAAACAACGAATACAGTGTTTCCGATGAGGAATATAACAGTGAACTATTTAGAAACGTTTCAACGCCTAGCTCGAGCCGGGCGGAAGAGGAGCCGTTGTCGCTCAAAAAACAGAAGCCCCAGAAGTGGGAGCCATTTCAGAACGGTGAGGAAGTTGTGGATACGGAAACAGTGACGCGCGTGAAAGCGGAGAGTGAATCCGACGAGGAAAGTGCGCCGAGCGTGGTGCGGGAGGGGCTGCGGCTGCGCTCGGACCTGTACACGCCGAGCGACAGCGGCAGCGAGCTGCACGCGCTGGAGGAGCGGCTCGCCGGCAGCGACCACGCCGACGAACACGCAGACATTAACGATCTAGAGATACCAATAGACGACGAGAACCCCGACCGGTGCACGGCCTGCGGGAGAATATTTCAGAATCACTTCACGCTGCGAATGCATTACAGAAGCGAGCATTTAAAACTGCACCATCCCTGCGAGGTCAGCGGCTGCGACGCCGCGTTCCCTTCCCGCAGGAGCAGAGACCGGCACAGCTCGAACGTCGACCTCCACAGAAGACTGCTGTCCACGGGCTCGCCCGACACGCCGCACCACAAACCCGCCTTCGAAGTCAATGCGGAGATGTTGAACAAACTGTACGCAGACATAAAAGGCCTCGCGTCGACGCTCGAGAGCCTCAGGTACGGCGGCGACGAGTCCACCCAGCTGCCCAGCTACGTCACTGAAACGATGAAGTTCTACAGTCGGAACTTAAGCGCTTTACAAGCGGGGCTGTTCCCGCAATTAGGCGAAAGGGGTTTTTTTCCGGGACCCTTTCTGATGGGTAACGGGGCGCCGCTGGCGGGAGGGTTGTACGGTACACCTGCCGGGGCGCAGTCGGCTAGAGAGTCATTATCGCCGCTCTCGGCGTCCTCGCCCCCGGTCATTTCACCGGGAAGACTCGATGCGGCGCATGCGAGATCTCGCGAAGACGCGAATCTGCTTTTTCGAGAAACCACAGAGTCGTATAAGAAGATGACGTCCCTCTGCGAGCGCCAGGAACAGCTATACCAGCACCACGTCCCCGTGTCATGACGCAGCGGCCACCCCTCGCGCCACGCCTGGTGATACCTCACTTCCTGATACCGATGGCGGGCGACGGACTCTTGTATATTTAATTGTTAATAATATTAATTGTGTTAATTCTATTTCGTATTTCGTTTTGTATTTTCCTTGTGATATTTAGACAAATATATCGTAATTAAGTTCCCACGAACTCTAAGTAAGGGGGCAGGACCGCTCGGGTGTTTCCGTTGGCGTTTGTGAAGCGAAGTGCAATACGTACATGAATATTGTAAATTACAATGTACTCGGCGGTGTACGATATAGTATAGTGTAGAGTATTCGTAATCGATGTTGAAAGTAAGCGTTATAATGATCAGCTTCATTTATTGTTCTGACGCAATAAACTCATTGAGGAAAAAACGTTTACTTGTTTCTTTTACAACACGTCGGTAAGTCATACCGAATATACTCAACTTAATCTACTTACAGTTAATCAGTAATATTAACGATAGCACTGCGGGGGCTTACTAAAGCGGAAAGGTGCATCTGTCCACCATTTTTTGTTTCACCTTTTTTTTTGGGTTATTATAAACTACAGCTTATTCCATCCATAACTTTACTAACATATATTAATAACTTCATGATTACATTTATACCTTTTGACTCTTGAGAAATAACGATAATTCATTAAAAAATAAGTAATCGAATATAACTTGAAGTTAAAACAACTTCTTTAGATATAACTCGTTAATTACGAACTGATGTGTTTAAAGCCGACGCTGGAAGCTACGTAAAGCCGCTAACGAATATTAATGTCGTATCAATTTCAAACTAGGTAGCAATAATCAGTGGCTGGATTCAATTAAAAACTATGAATCTAGAATGAGGTGCTTATAACGTATCACTATAATAAAATAGAGTGTTATTATTTGCATAATTTTTAGTGATTTTTAACACGCGAGTCTTTTTAAAAGTTGTTTATAAAACGCCGTGTTAACCTAAAACGCAATTGTTAAAGACATCGAAAGAATTTAAAGCCGTTTAACTTTCTAGTTTTAAACATCCTTTAATAATAAACACTTTCTAGTGTGTCAAATATTAAAATTAGTATATCTTTAATTTTTTTATACATGTTTAGCTATACAACAGCTTATCATTATGAGAAAAAACACAATAAACGTTTATAGGTAATGATTCTAATACGGAATCGAAAGCTTAGTGAGGATCAAACCCTCGCCTTCTCGAGCCGCATTTACAAACTAAACACGATAAATCAATTAAATACATTCTGATATTAATAGTGATGTTTAAATATCTATACAGAATTCTATTTTTTGTTAAATAACTACTAAAATTCGGCAATTGTGGTAACATCAATCCAGCCGTGAGAACTCAACTAATTGCGGAGCGGGACCTGTTATGATTTAATAATAGGGCGACGTACGAAACGTTAATTCGTATATTCCGAGCGGAGGTCATATAAAAAATTGCCGCCATTACGGACCCATCAAGATATAGGCGTACACGTTATCATACGCCATTTTATTTCCAAACATAATAACACGCTGTTAGATTTGACAAAACGCCTTGAAGGATTCAAAAAGTCATTTGTTCTTGTACGCGGCCCGCGATGGCGTTTATTTCGGCGTTTATTTTGATTTAAAACATTCCGCTCGTTAATCAACGGCACTCAGGCGAATATTAAATAAATCACACAGCATTTCAATTGAATAATATTAATTCATTAAAAACAAGTGTCGACGGTGTTTATTACTTTATAATAGTTGTAGGGTACAATAATTAAATATCCTTTGGTGATAAATTAGACGTGTACATAAATTATTTGTTAATAAACGATCTTATCTATCCAAATCATTCGAATGATTGCTCACTGATGACAATAACTAAATATTATCTTAATTAAAGTTTAAACAATATTTTTTAATATATAAAACGTAGTTAAAGTAAAAGCTAATGAGATTACTTTGGTGATGTAGTAGAAGCGACAGGTAGAGATGATGATAAAAACTATTGTATACAATTGCGTGATAATTGAAGTGGATTTGTGATTAGTTGACGAGTTTAAATTGTAATATCCAGCTGCCTTCGAGACGCAGACAGGGCCCGGGGGCGAGGGTTAACTCAGTTTGCGTATTCATGTCTCGGGAACATTTAGTTTATTAATTAGGGTTTGACAAACTATGCGGTTAGTCCCTTTCCTGTAATCCCTTGCTACTGTCGGCCGGCGGAATTCTGATGTGCCTCATGATTTTCATAAATACACACACAATTTTCTATACAAAACAGCTATGAGACCATTAATTTACTAAAAGTACAACAAACCTATTAATAATTTTAGTATACGACAGGTCTAAACATAAAAGTAATGTTTTATGTGAACAAGAATTACACATGTAAACACTCTTCTGTTACAATCACATCATAATCTTTAACAATCGTATATATCTTATAAGAAATTAATATACACAAAAGTGGGCAGAAAGTACCCTAAAAACTAAGTTCCGGTTAAAGATAATAGTAATAAATTATTTACAAGCATTAAACAAGAGTATTTTAGTAACAAGTCTACTAATTAATAAATTATAGAAAAAATCAATGTTATTAGCAAATTTCTTATAAAGTATTGATGAAGTGAGAGACAACAGTATTTATGCATTTTTAATATAAACATTACCGTATGCCAGTATGACCGGTGTAGTAATAATTAAATTATGCCTATGGGACATATAATTACTATTAATTAATTATTAACGACCCTAAGTACAGCTTTAGTAATTTTATTATAAAAACGGCCAGTCATTTTACGGTCAGGAACTTCGCGTATATCTACGTTTTTATTTAAAATTGTGAATTGGCTGTATCTAGACTCAAAGCTGCATCTTATCTACATTAGTTTACTTTATAACATCATTAAATTATGATAATTACGTTAAACAAGTAAAATTTGTGAACGAATTCATTAAAACTGTTTATATGAACCATCTTTGGATTCGTCAGGTGAACGATCTCTTGCCGGTGTCGGTTTTTGATGTAATAAATATAGGTAAAGAGAATTAATGGTTCAGATACAGTTTTCTAGATCTAGATTATAAAATTTGTAATTTTATTATTATATTTTGTAATGTTTCTAACTTACAAGAGATTTCTTGATGATTTAAATTACACTTCAACAACAGACTATTTACTAAATTGCTAGCTTCATGTCTTTATATTTGATACCATTTTAAATTAGTTCCTCCTATTTTTATTAACAAAGTGAACCGTAATTAGTGCGTTCCTGTTTGAATGGCGTTGTAGCTAGTGAGATTACTAATGTTGGAATCAGTATTATCAAACTTATCATATATTACCTGGTGAACTGATCGTTCAGTTTCAAACACGTAAGTTGATTGTAAACTTCTGTTATTAGGAACCCTCCAGGTATATACTTAAAAAATATAGTAATGTGGTTTAATACCTTAATGACATGTATAGTATATATCATACTAATTATCAGATAGTTAAGAGGAGATGCTTTTACTATAAAATCTCGATCATCTCGTTGCATGAAACATTTTTATAATTAATATATAGAATACGCCTATGCAAAGCTGTGATAGCCGAGTGGTTTGGGACATCAGCCTCCGATTCGGAGGTCGCGGGATCGAATCCGGCGTGCACCGATGACTTTTCTGAGTTATGTGCGCTTTAACAAATTCACTGGCTTTACCCGCCAACCCGAACTTGGCAAGCGTGTTCGATTGAGCCAAATGCTCTCTCATTATGAGAGAAGGCCGAGTCCCTGCAGTGGCAACATACAGAAGGCTGAAAAATGTTCCCACTGCTGGAACTCCGGGCGTTGTCTCATAATGCGAGAGCTTAGCTTTTTATCTACCACGCTGACCAAGTGCGGGTTGGCGGATGTCACATATAAAAAAGCTGTTCCTTGTAAATGAGGAGATATAAGACTTTTTTGCTCTAAATAACAAAAAAATTAAAAAATTACAAAAAACAATTAAACTTTATTAACAAATAAAATGAAAGGGTTGATTGTCAAAGAGTAAAATTTATAGTTGTATGTATTTTAAGCGCTGTATCTTAAACATATAAAAAAATAAAGAGTGGACCACCTTTACCATTTAGGGATATGAAAAATAGATGTTGGGCGATTCTCAGAGCTACTTAATATGATCACAAAATTTCATGAGAATCGGTCAAGTTTCGGAGGAGTGCGGGAACGGACATTGTGACACGAGAATTTATATATAAAATTTTAAAGATTTAAATTTCTATATAATGGTAGTGTTAACATTTTTCATTTCCCCATCAGACAGGAGGGAATCGTCTTAAGGCGGGGGATTTGCAGGCCCGAGGCACAGCAATCTCTTTGTGTACTTTGTCAAACGTTAATTAACAACGTTCTGATACAGAGCAAAGGATTGCTCGAAAATAATATTTGTATATATTGTGTATGAATATTCGCAGACATTTATAAATGTAGCATAACATGACACAAACAGCTCACTTAATGTTCCCACTGCAAGACTAGCGGTCTTCTCGTAATGAGAGAGTCTTGGCCTTAATCCACCACGCCGGCCAAGTGCGTGTTGGCGGATGTCATATATTCACAAAAGCTGTTCCTTGAAACATGTCGGTGTTCTCACGATCTTTTTCTTGAATCTCAAGCTCAATGAGAATCGAAGGAAACCACAATTCCAAGGTACACTGTTGTTACTTGATTCCTTACAGTCGTTGGGAGTTGAGAAAT